>JAHBCN010001460.1:0-117120 GCA_019359885.1 Listronotus oregonensis
ATTTTTTTTTTTTTTTACATTATGTGTATTTAACAGTATTTTAAGAGGACGCATATCTCGATTCTTGTTATATACATCTTTTTAGATAGTTTCTAGCATAAACATGCCTGCCACTTTGTACATTCAACGACTTTTGTTGTTTTACGGATTGATCTGAATAATAAATCGTTTGGTTAGTTGTGGTTAGTTGTGGTTAGTTAGAAAATTGACCTGTTTTATGGTTAGCACAATTAAAACATCCTGATTATCACTTTTTGAAAAAACATTTTAAATAATTTTCATTGACATTAAATCTTAAACTTTCATTGTCTTTATTTGTTAACTAATACACAACATTTTGGTTAGTGATGTTTTCAAGTGATAACTAAACACTATTCTTAAAATCCAAGACTTATATACTATCCGTTGTTGATCAAAGCTAGACCGATTTTTCACGGTTCAGCAATAGCGGCCACATATTCGAAATGTCGACACTAGGTTTGCTAAGTACATCTTGATTGTTTGCAATTACTACAACTTCTTTAAATTTTCTACCTACCCACACTGGACAATATTTACACCAAAATTCCATTCACTCTAACGGAACAAAGCAGGGAGTCA
Organism: Listronotus oregonensis; assembly: GCA_019359885.1. Classification (NCBI taxonomy): domain Eukaryota; kingdom Metazoa; phylum Arthropoda; class Insecta; order Coleoptera; family Curculionidae; genus Listronotus; species Listronotus oregonensis. The sequence goes on from JAHBCN010001460.1 coordinate 601, forward strand.
TACGTACTCTGTAACCGCGTGACCTTATGTGACAGTAAGGAATCCCTGCAAGACGAAATAAGTTATATAACCAGGGGTCTTAAGCAGAACGCTACAGTAAGAGACTGGTTAAGGAAACAATCGAAAAAGATTAAGATAAGACAAAAAACTCTAATTTGAACAAGACTCACAGGACCAAATATTTATAACAATTCCCTATATTAAAGGAACTTTGGAAATGATCCGCAGAATAGCGAATAGGTATAATACTAAAACGGCATTTAAATCCCAAACTACTCTTAAAAGTATCTTACCAAGACGAGACCGGACAACAATGTTTCATATAATGACTGTATTACCAAATTTCCTGTAAATGTGGTGAGGAAAACAAAAAGACCACTTGAAATTAAAGTTTTTTTTAATAAAACAGAAAGACATGCTTTAAAACCAAAATAAAAGGGCCAGCACAAAATTATTTAAAAACCCACTAAAAATTTGAAAATTTATTTTAATTATTTACAACAACCAAGATGTAATTAGCAAACCTAGGTCACATTTAAATATCGGCAGCCGTTGCAAACCTTCAAAATCGCCAACTTCGGTTACAACGGTAGTATATAAATCGTAGCTTTTAAGAATTTTTTATTACAGTTAAAATGTTGGAAATTCTACTTAACTAAGTTGTGTATCATTTAACAAATAAAAAATGGAAGTTAAGATTTTAGTGTTATTAAAAAGCATAAATTTTCTACATTTTAAAAGTTTAAATAATACTTTCAAATGTAGTCGAACCTAGATACTTCAAATTACTGCTTAAATTTACATTTTAATGTCCTAGAGCAGAGCAATAAGCTTTTGTAATCTTCTTGATTTACATGCATTAAGAAATTATCAAATTTGTTTGAACTGTTATTTCTTAAAATGACTTGTTTAATAACCTGTATCATTGTAAAATATTAGTATAGACAGACTTTTTATAATGCAATTATAAAAATCAACTACATATTATAAAACTTAAAAAATAATAATATAATTTTTTTCTTAATTTTTTAATTACTTATGATATATACATGGTGATTTAAAAAAAACATATATCATTGCTTAACGGAAGATTCCTTGGCCAAAAATAAGACAAAAATATTTTATAAAAATAGCTTTATAACGACCACAATTTCTTAAGTTTCTTGATTTTGATAAATGTAAACATGTCTAATTTAAAACTTACCCTTCTTTTATTTTTACAAATTTATTTATAACTAAATTCGTAAACTCAGGGAATTTTTAAACAATTTTTTATGGACAGCATAGTAGCAATAAGCAATATCATGATAAAATAAATAGCACAACCGATCATGTTTTTCATACGATTTAATTTTAAACTGTCTTTAAAAATCATTTTTTACCTGCGTTATGTTTAATTTTGGTTCGGGCAATCAGATCTTTTAAAAGATAATGTTGTCTCTAAACCTAATTTTTCAAAAAAACTTTTAAAAACTTAACAGTACTGTAATTATTTTGAGAGCGAGAGGAATCCGCCACCGCATTCATTTTCGGATATTTTTACTTCAATAGAAAATAAAACAATCAAACTCGCATCAATTAACACTAATGTAACGAATTTCCACTAAATAGCATTTGACAAATCTTTGTAAATCAATTTGGGCACATCAAACGAGTGCCTTTAGCAATAGAAAAAATATTTTTAGCACTGTTAGGTAAAAGGAACCAGAACATCAGCTTACTGAAGCGCACAACAGACTAAAAATCCGTTGGTGGCATCGGCATAATCGTGCGTTCTACTGTTATTAAAGAGCTTTAGATCTGTCTTTAGCGGGTTATTAAATAAATAAAGAGTTTGCCATAAAATGGTTTTTAAATATTATTATAATAAAATAAATCAGTAACTACATAAATAATTAAGTTATGTGTGGCTTGTGTTTTTCGTAAGAGGGCATGTGCTCATGTGCTCTTATATGGAATCCGCCACTAAGGATACATAACTGAGTACCCACCTGTTATGTGTAATTGAACTTTTAATTTATTAGGACATTTAAGGACTACTCAAAAAGAAGAAGGTTTTCAGTATTTAAACAATATTAACCTTTTTTTGTTTGTTTTATTTGTTATGTATTTTACATTAAAAAGAAGCCCATCATCATATAAGATTATGCAAAATAAATGTTATTAAAATAAAATACATTTAAATATATTTTCTTAAAAATTGATAATACTTAAGTATAAAAGTGTTTGTTTTGTCTTTATAAAAGTAGAATTAAATTGATTATAAAATTATAATTTGTTTATGTTTAAATACAGTTTAAGCATATAACATTACCGAATGGTTCTAAAACCAAGCAGGGAACTGTAGTGGCGTGATAGTGAAATGAGGAATTCACAATTCTCTATTCCACTAGGAATACACAGTTCTGTATTTCAAACGGAAACATATGCTTAACTGCACTGTGCAAAAGAAAATAACAGGAGGGCTTATAAGAACAAGCGGATCTGCATAATAACAGACAGCCAAGCGTCACTGGGGGCACTAGTAAACCCCAAGGTAACGTCCCAGCTGACATGGGAATGCCAAAAAGAACTGGTAGCCCTGGGAGAACGCAACAGAGTAAACTGTCTTGTGGGTACCAAGACATTAGTGAATAGAAAGCAACGAAAAAGCGAGACAGGGATCATCCACACCATACTTTGGACCCTGCCCTTGGAGTGACCAAAACCACAGCACGAGGGCAAACGAGGGAATGGATCCGAAACAAACGCGATGAATACTGGAAAACCTCAGTGGAATAAAACATGGAAAAAGCTTTATAAGAGGCCCATCGAAATGAACGAATAAAGAACTACTTAGACAAAGTAGGAAAAGACTTCGCATAACAGTAGGGTTGCTAACAAGGCACGATAACCTAAGAGGACACCTACACACTCTCTCATGCAATGGGGGCCCAAGTTGCAGAATGTGCGACGAGGGGGAAGAAACAGCCTACCATATCCTGTGCTAATGTAAAGCATTGAATTACAAAAGACAGGCATTATTTAAGGAGCCCACAGGAATATATCGACCAACCAGTCTCGGGGTTATACAGACTTGTCGAAGGAACAAGACTAATGGGAGGATTAGTATAAAAGATAATGGGAGATTAGGCACAAAAAGCCCAAGAGGCTGCGCTGCCTCCGGTAGTGAATCAAAACGGCTCCCAGGGAAATAGAAAAAGAAGTAGAAGACCAGTTGTTATTAAAAATTACATCCTAAAATGATGTTCATTTAATATATACGTCAGATAAATACTGGATATCGTGTGATATAAATATCAGATTATTTTCTAACCCTGATTCGTTTAGGCAGCGTATTCTCTATATAATATGATCATTAATTGTATAATTGGGTAGTGCATATATAATTAACCTAAGGTAAGTAAAGATCCAAAAATGAAATATTGCTGGAACAGAAAGTTATAAAAAAAGCCAGAAAGCTTTAATTTAATTTTATTAAATTAATACAGTAAAGGTTTTAAAACGCAATCTCGATGCAATATCTTATCGGTCAGAATTCTTTAAAAATAATTGCAGAAGGAGAATTGAAAACCTTTATTGCTGGGAACAATTCAGGCTCTTATTAAATCCTTTTCTTTATGACACAATTGGGTAGACGATTTTCTAATAATACTAAAATGCTTTCTAAAATCAAAGGAACTTTTGTTAAATTATATATATATATATATATATATATATATATATATATATATATATATATATATATATATATATATATATATATATATATATATATATATATATATTTTATATATATATAATATATATATATATTATATATATATATATATATATATATATATATATATATATATATATATATTATATAAATATATATATATATATATATATATATATTTGGGCCCACCACATTCGCCTGGGTTTTTTCTACGAGAAATGAAACGAGTTGGGACAAAACTTTTAGCACGGTCATATGTGGGTCCATGCGGAGCGTATTTTACAGGGTGACCCAAAAAGAAAGTACATATCAAAGTTATATTTTTTCTTATGGAACACCCCTATTTTTATATTTTTAGATACTATGGACCAATATTTAATAATTATGATCCTGTTTAAACTAAATAAACTTAAGTAGATAGTAGTTAGCAATGGTATACAGGGTGTTTTAAAAATGCACGGCCAAATTTCATGAGGTGATTCCTCATTGACAAATATAAAAAAAGTTTTTATAAATATGGTTCAGAAAAGACATGGTTTCTAAGATACAGAATGTAAAACTTTTTTGTTCGTTATTATCTGAAATACTTTGTAGCTGATTTTTTTGAAATTTGTCAGTGTTATTTATATTAATAAGATCATAATTTTGAAATAGCTAAATTAAATTTTAAGTCCAGCTGCTCACTTTTCTAGCTGTCAGTAAATAAATGCTAGGGTACCCCAAGGCTTTGTACTGGCACCAACTCTATTTCTTTTTAAAAATTAACGATTTTCTTTTTTGTACCGGTAATTCAATTTATAGTTCTACTGATAATAGTACCCTTTATTCAAATTCCAGTTTCTCAAGCAAGTCTCTAAGCCTGCAGCTATTTTTACAAGATATTCAATTAATTTTAGTCATCAAAAATCTTGTTTAATTTAATGCTTCTTAAACGAAATCACGTTTGTCATCCTTTACTTATGAGCAAAATTTAAACATATTCTTAAATACAAAAAAATAATTCTATATTTAAAAACAATAATTATCTTTATAATGTTTTTCTTACTTCTTCAATAAAACATATAAGTACATCTTACAAATTCAAATGTAGCATGTAAACACAAAAACTTTTTATCTTTTATAAAATAATTGTTTTAAGGAATAATAATAGGTAAAATACTATATTTAGACCAATGTAAGTTTAATATAATTTTGATAATCATAGATGTTATGATGGTCATTTTATTAAAAAATACAGGGTGTTAAAAGTATGATGCTCACAATTTTAATGGGCGATAGAGGAGCTCAAAACAAGTCGAAAAACTAAGAACATATAAGTCAAAAGTTAATTGTTTTCGAAATAAGGCCTTTCAAAGTTTAAAAAAGTTGGCAACACCGCGCCTGTTTCATCAAAGCGAGTTTCAACTTCGAACGTTTTTTGTGGATGTTCATTTGCATACAAATAATAAAAATTACTTCTTGCAATTTATTTTGATATTAAATTTAAGTACAAAACAATCAATTATTGTTTGGTTTTTATTTGTAAATAAAAAATACCTTGTACTTACCACAAGAATAGGCTTAATCTCCATTTTAAGAACACACATTATTATGCTTTAAAACAGCTCTTTTTTGTTTTGCTTAAAGAATAGGATTTCTGGGTCGCACACATTCCGTTTTCATCACTCTTTGGTACACTTGCAATACGTTTGTCTTGAATTTAAAACGTATCGGCATATTTTCACGATTTAGAAACAAACAAAAATATCGTGGCCGGATCGGTGGGCTTCTTTGTACAACTGACTTTAGGCACAAAGGTTGCTCTGTGGCCAATTGTTTTTTAAATTTTTAACTGGGAAAACAATTGTTGAAAAATTATTTTTTTTTGTTGTGGACTAAAACATTTAAAATTTAGTTTATTTCATTATCAAATGAATCTATTGATAAGCGATTAAAACAAAAGTTTCCAGTTGTTACGGTTTACAGAAATAACTGCTTTCAAAGTGCATGACTTTAACATCGTTTGGACAAAAATCTTTCAAGTTTTGACACATATGTCATATAAACTTTTCGACTTATTTTGAGCTCCACTATCGCCCATTAAAATGATGAGCATCATACTTTTACACCCTGTATAATAATTTAAAAAATTAATATAGGATTATTGCTAAAAATAACTTTATTTTTTAAATACCTAAGGGCTTTTAAAACACGTTATAACCTGGCAAACCTTTAAGTGTTTATTAAATAAAATACTAATTTTTTTATAAATACAATTTATCTAATGTTTTTAAAGGCAGAAAATATTACATTTTTTCAAAAATCTGCAATATGCATTGTAGATCCACAAAAAATGAAATAAATAATAAAGAGAAAAGGCGACAGCTACTAAAAATGGTGTATTAGGTGGGTCGATTATTTCTAAAGAATGACGACCAGTAAGGAAGGACTTTTAAAACCCTTTTAGCTATACGCTTTTTTTCTTTTCTTCTATTAAATTAGCTCTTACTAGTTTTTTAACGGAAGAAAATGGCTCTTTTAAAGGGACATATTATAGCCAATTAAGTTTAATAAATAGTATTAAACAAAGTGCATCTTTCATTATTTTTAATATCTTTCGGGAAAATATTTTTGTAGATTTTAACAATGTTAAAAAAACATAATAAATATTTTATAGTAAAATTATTATTATTATTTTTTCATAATAATTTTAAAGATCTGCGTTACGAAAAAGTTGGCTAAATGTTTCTTTTTAAGTTTTGCTTTATTCATTAAAATAGAAAAAAATTATTTACCTACTTCTAATGTAATTTAATTTTTTTAAGTTTTTCTCAAACTCGTTGCAAGTAAGCTTTAAACAACATGTTATTTACCTTATGGAAAGTATTAAAATCGCCAAAATCACTTTGATGTTAGACACCGATTTCATTGATGAAAAACAAACAAGGCCAACAAAATAATTATTAATATCCGATTTTATAACATGTCAGCTACTCAAACTGCTACAAAAATATTTCTGAATTGAAAAGTCCCATGCAAGTCCTTTTTTTTGGTAGTCAAGTTATTTTTTACCTTAAGCTAAGGCCTATCTTTATTTATTATGTTTAATTTTTCACCAAAACTTTAATAAATAAAGCGATTGTCAATCAATAAACACACTACACAATAACACAACTACATAGCTAATACATCATTATTCGAAAAATTAGTTATGTTTCTGTTTCTGTCTGGTGTCTTCCAATTTAAATTAAAAAATAAATCTGCGGTTTTTAACAAACTAAACTATAGGCCCAAACTTCAGGTGTACGCGTATATAATTAATCCATTCAGTTGCTTATTTGGCGGTAAGGGAACCGAACTTAACCTTTCTATTTAAACATTTGACCCAGAAATTTTTGTACGTAAACCAAAAAGCAACTGGATATCTTGCTTATCTAAAGCTCGGAATGGCTTGATCACTCATTGTTATTCGTATGACAAAGATAGCGTAATGTGTTTTTGTCTTTTCTTGATACTTAAACAGCATTTAACTTGGAATGCTGTTTACACGGTAAGGCCTGTTTTTTTTGGGCTTGTCCTTTATATTTAGGATGTAGTTTATTAAGGAGTAAATAAAACAATATAACAATTTTTCAAAACTTCCGATGCTAAAATTTTTGTTCGGTTGATGATTCTCGGACAATGCTTTCCTTGCTCGCCTAAACTGCATGTCGCATTATTTACGATTTGATATTGGTTTTATTAGTAGTATTTATATTTTAATAAAACGATATTTTTTATGAACCATTTCACATTCTAAACAGCTTTAATTTTATCCCAATTATTAAGTGAAATGAGAAACAAACACAATTAAAATTGCCCTGATCACTGAACAGGATAAAATTAAATTCAATTATGTTGATTATTTGTTTGTTGATCAAAGGTACTGTGTTTTAACACTAAACGATATTTGTAAATTAGGTAGGATGCTTTGGAAACGTGGTAAGAAAAATTATTTTCATTTAAAACATTTTTGAATATTTAACAAGCATAATCTGAAAAAAGGTTTTGTCATTACAAACAAATTACAAAGTTAAATTCGTTTTATACGCGTCGGGGTTATTATAAAGGTCACCTGCTTTCTGAATTCGCATTAAAAAATCTTGGGTAGTGTTCATTGGGGTCTTGTAAACTTCTTTCTTAAGAGCACCTTAATGAAAGTCACACATATGACCTGATATGGCGGCTGTGACATGATGTACAGCCTCGCTCTTAAGCGTACCAAGTAGCCTGACAGGCCATAAGCCGATAGTAGTCGTCTGTACGTTGAGCCGTATTGACTATTGACAAAATTATTGAGCAATAACTCAAGATTAGAGAGAAATTACCGTTATGTTAATTGCTGTTCACGTGGTAAGCCTTAAAGAAATATTTATTTTTAAGTGGATGAAACATTTTAAAAATGACCGAAAAGACGCCAATGAACCAATTACTATACCACTAAAAAACTATATTTTGTCTGACTATAAATCAAAAATTATTAAAATTAGTTTGTATATTTTGGAATATACATGGTGTTCCTAAAAGACATGCTAATATTTAAGGGGGCGATTCTTGGACTCATTTTAAGAAAAAAAAACTTTCCATGAACGTATGTCCTAAAAGTTTTAAGATACAGGGTGAAGTTAAAAAAAAAACAGTTGTTTAATAATAACTGAGATAATATTGTAGATATCTTTGTAAAATTTGGTACGTGTCTTCTATGCATCAAGGTGCATTTTCTAATGTACATTTTTTTTTCTACCAGTGGCTGCCGTACGGGTTTTGCATTAAATATTTTTAAAGAAAAAAATACTACGCCACTGCTTTTTCTTAAAATAAAAATTACTTCTTAAATTCTTATTTATGTTTAAGCAAATTTGATATTTTGGTTTTTCTTTGACCGCCTTATGGTTTTCGCTTAAAAAAATAAAAATCGTTTTATTTCAGGATCAATTCCTTAATCCAATCATATTTTTGTTTATATCTCCTTTATTATTTATCCTATCAATAATGCTTATAAAACTTTTTATATAGCCAATTTAAAAAGTTGTGTTTTTTCTGTTTAATACAATTTTTTGTACCACTTTTAGTTTTTGAGATGTTAACGATTTTTTTTTAATTTTATACCTTAATATCTCAAAAAGTGTAAAAGCTACAAGAAATTTTATATTGCATGAATTATGTTTTTTTACAAGACATTTAATGTGGGATATTAACATTATGTTTAATTAAAATACTTTTTAAGTTATAATCAAACAACCGAATTTCCGGAATTTTTCAATGCGGAATACCCCCGGAAAAAATTTATTATAAATTTTTAATTTTTGGATCTTTTCTGCAACATTTAAATGGTTTAAGATTCAAATAAATTATTTATAATAAAAAAATCCAAAAATACTATAAATAATTTTTATATTTTGTTACTAAAATTTTTATATCTCCTTTATTATTTATCCCAATAAAAATATTTATATTACTTTTTATATGGAAAATAAAAAAAAACTGTATTTTTTGTTTTATAATTTTGTTGTATCTCTTACAGATTTTGAGATAATAACATTTTTTTTATTAAAACGTCATTATCTCAAAAACTATAAAACATACAAAAAAATTATAAAACAAAAAATTGAGCTTTTTATATTGTCCATATACAAAGTTGTATAAATATTTTTGGTAGGATGAATATTGAAGAAGATATAAATCAAAATGTGATTAAATTAAGAAATTGATCCTAAAATTTCTATTTTTATTTTTTTTTCTAACGAAAACCATGCGCCGGACAAAGAAAAACCAAGAGATTGTATTTGTTAAAAAATAAATGAGGATTTTAAAAGTAGTAATTATTTTAAAAGAAACCAGTGACGTGGTATTTTCTCTCCAAAAGAATTTAATGCAAAAGCCTACTCCGAGATCCTGATGATGAGGCTAGAATTTGTGATACCCTGTACATACTGTCATTAAGACACTCACGGTGCGGTAATACGTGGGTTGTTCCGAAATTAAAAAAAATATATGGATATGAAACTCTCTGAGATAGGACTTTGTAGTATTGTAAATCTAATGGTGCAATAAGAACGTTTTTGATGTTAAAATATTTCATATATATAATAAATCTAACAAAAACGCACCTTATTGAAGAAATATATGAACCTTTATGTGAATAAATTCATTTTGGCACTATTTTTTTGAATGAGATAAAAAAAAACTACACCACTGCCTTCGTTGAACTTTTCCGGCACTAAAGGCGGGAATAACATAGCCTTTCTATAGAGAATTTGTATGTCATCGAGTCCCTTTTTATTACTATACTGACGGCCCCTGGGAGAACTTTCCGATGCTTTGAAAGGAAAGAAGTTAGGAGGCAATTGATAGAAGAATTGAAAGCCCATTTTGTCAGAAAATGTAACGCTCTTCCTAAAACGAGGCCGATGTTTCTTAATTATTGATTCTCACGTATTTATGGCCGCTTTATCCTTAGAATGGCGATACCGAGAGAGACTACGAAGCTATAAAAAGGTGGAAAATCTTTATTTTCTACTGAAAAATTTTGAAAACTTTTTTTGGTTATGATGTGGGAAAGATTATTGGTAAATTTTTCTTTATAAAAGTTTTATAAAGATCCTCATACTAGGGATCCAGAAAATACAGTTACAAAATTAAATTACCGACTTTTGACGTCAAGCTATGTTAATTTAAGTCAATCGGACTGAAATTGCATAGTTTAACACAGTGTGTTCACACCGACGTTTTATCATTAAGCTGCCATCATCACATTACGGATTTTAGGAGCTTTTAAGGTACCAAATCCAATATTATTATACACTTATTCGGAAAAATCATTTTAATATTTTCCTAATAGGATCCTACCAAACATCTATTATTTTCTCTCTCTCTAACATATGATTTCTTATGAAAATTGCCAATAATATAAATTTTTTGAATAAATGCGATACGTCATTGATTTTGAGACCTTAAAAGCTCTTAAAATCCATAATTAAAAATTCAGGGCGGTATTTACAAAAACAAAGTTGATGATGGCAGTCCAATGTCGAAACGTCTGTAAATCTAATCATACTATCTTATAGAACAGAAAAAGTAGCAATAGGAATGTTAAATCTATTTTGTTACATCTAAATTAATAGAGTCATAAAAAAATCAAAATCAAATCGCGAATATTCAGGTTTTAAACTTCTGAGGTGACATTTTAACCAGTATTAAATTGCGCAACTTTGCCTTTATTTAACCGACCTCGTATCTCTTCAAGCTTCTGAGATCCCAATGATAAGGCTCGAATTTGAGACACCCTGTACAATTACGTATGACTTGCTATGACGAAATTTTCTTATAGTATTTTCAAACTTAATAACATTTTTGTATTGCTAAAATTACTCTTATTAAAAAATATTTCGTAATTTCTTAATTTTTCATTAAAATAAAGTAATTTTTTATTTTTTTTATCCTTGATGTCACAAAAATAAAACAGTCTGTGCTTCAAAAACCTTTAAAAATTACTTTTTTTGCTGGAACAGTCCACGAAGGCTAAGGCCTAAGTACTAACTTATTGTCGGTGTCGTAGTTGTGGGGAAAGGAAGTTTATTCGCACGGGACTTAAATATTTGGAAACTTCTCGGAGTTGACCAGTATAAATAATACGTACTAATTTTTGGAATGATTTTTTTTAGCTGTGAGTTCTTTTGATAAAAGATAATTCTGGTCTTTTGCAAACCAGATCTTATTTTACAAATTTTTACATTCAGCTGGCCCAAAAGGGTACAATACAATTGTTTATCAGTTTAGAGGCAATTTACGAACAACTTTTTTTTGCATCCCAAAAAACTGATAGCATTACCTTTTTGACCGATTTCTTTACCCTAACTCGCATCGTGCCCAAAATACTGGGGTGAGACCACCCCTTGCATCCTATTTTAATTCAGTATCCTGGTGGCTGATCCAAGACAGTAATGAAACGACGCACAAGTTTGTTTTTTTATTTTATTAACACTACAATCTTGTACCTCCATTGTCTTTATACACACCAAGACGAGACCAGAGATCGATAATTCAAATAAAAACTGTATTAACCAAATTCCCTGGGAATGTGGTAAAGTATACATTGGAAAAACAAAAAAGCTTCTTTAAATTAAAGTTCAAAAATACAAAAACATACAGAACGAGATAAAACATCATGGTCTGAGGCTGTCGAACATGCATGGTCTAAAAAGTACTTGTCATACAATGGTTCGAAGCAAAAATTAATTATACAGAAACCCACTGGAGGAAATAACAATTTAAAAGAGATGCAATAATTCCAAAAACCAGAATGTATTCAACAAGCCTAGTATTGACAATCCGGATATCTAGCTGCCGTTTTAAACCATATAAAATCGATCAAGCTTCGGGAGCAACGAATAGTATATTAGTCAGAGCATTAAGAGTAGTTTTTGGTTGTTACCTGAAAACGGTTGGAGATACATCACTAACCGAAACGTTGTGTATTAATTAATAAATAAAGACAATGGAAGTCCAAAATTGCGGTGGTATTGAAACCATAAGTTTGTCTAACAACTTTAAGAAAAATATATTTTATTCTTACTAAAACACTCATAATGTTGTAAAAAAAACTATGTTTTTTTAAATTTCCCTAAAAGTAAATAAGAGAGCTTTTTAGTATCAAAAAAATTGTTTTTCATAAAAAATATATAAGCAGTCGCTTAACAAAGAATGATCCTTCTAAATATCTGCAAGATACCAGAAATAAACTTTTTTTCAGATTGCGTAAAATGACACCTTTTAAAAGGTTTAAACCCTAACTGCCTAAATAAACAGTGTTTTTAATTTAGAACTTACCGTTGTAAATTTGTAACCTTCGAAATGTAAATATGGGTGGTAGCCAAACAGTTTAGGCTTAGGGGTGTAATCTGCAGTAAAGGGCTATTGTTTATTAACTGATTAAACCACGAATTACCCTCCAGAGTAGATTTAGTTGGGTTAACAAAATATTGTTTATAATAGGCATATTCAGTCTTGATTGCGCAATACCCATTTTAAACCATGTTTTTTTAACAGTTGTTTAAGCTATTTATTATTGTTTTCAAATATTTTTATTATTTTCTTGTATATTAGGTCCAATTTTTTATTTTTTGGTTTTGTCCATTTTTGTGTGTGTTATTGAGCATCCAAAATAGCTAACCTAAACTATTGATAATAGTAGGTAATCAGGACCTGTACCCTTTCAAAAGGTGCGGTGCCTACACAATAAATATTTATCAGGCAACTTTTTATGACTGGGTTTACCACTGAGGGTTAACCCCGGCTTAACGAATAGCACTGATGATGGTTTTTACCGAAAGCACTTTGCTAGAATATTGGTTTTGATAAAATTTTTGCACAAAATACAAAGTTTCTTAATTTCCTACCGACGTATATATTTGTATCAGCTGCAATATGTTTTACATTATGCAACTTTTTAATTTCAATAAGTTCAGAGTACATTATTATTTAGGCTTTAAGCCTTTGTGGGACGTCCAAAGATAAATCATATGACATTATTTACTTAAAAAATAGATTTTTTTATCAAGTGGGGTGCAATTCTTTTAAATATATCTATTTTTTTTAGTTTTAATATATTTTTTTAAATGTGTGTTTTTTTAGGATACAGAATAAACTGACTAGGGGCTCTAGCATGTAATACGAATATGTTAAATTATCCGTTTTTTTTAAGGGGCGAAAATTTCAAACTTTATATTTTAAACTTATTGGAAGACAAAGGATAGTCCCAAAATCATTGTCTTCGTACCAACTATACCTAGAATCTATCGTTTAGTAAGAAATTCGGGTTATTATAGGGTGCCCTTTGATAGTTTAGGAAATTCTGTTAATAAAGCTTTGACCAAATTTATTAGAAATATAAATAATAAATATCTATAGTAGAGAATCCGAATTAAAGACAACTTTTATACCAACCGGATAAAAACTATTTTTTTATCAAATATTAAATTTAAATAAAAGTATCGCCAATGGTTGGCCTAAAAATTATGGTTAAGGCTATGACCAATAAAAAAATTAATACTTCCTGTATATTGTTTAATCTTAATTTTTTCTTCTACATGACAATACTAATATGTGGTATACAGTTTTTTATTCATAAATAAAAAAAAATAATTATTTAAATGTTAAACTGCAAAAATTTCCAAAGGCTTTATTTTTTGTTAAATAAACCAAAAAAAATTTGTCATGTGAAATAAAAAAATAATAATTGACATTATACAGGCAGTACCAAAAATTTTATTTTTTTAATTAATTATAGCCTTTAAAAGAATTTCTTAGGCAACCTATTTGCAATACCCTTATTTACATATATTATATATGATAAAAAAATTGTTTTAATCTGGTTGGCAGATGGGTAAAGGTTGTTTTAATTCGGATCTTAGACTACTATTCAAAATAAAACATTTCTGGTAATTATAAACAGTATACAAGGTGTAAAAACTTTTAATGCAAATATCCTAAAAAATAAAATAGTTAAAATTTTAAAATTTAGTACAAATATTATATAAGTGGGAGAAACTAAAACTACCTATACTTCAATTAAATAGTGATTGAGACTAGGCGTCCCACAAGCACAATTTTAAAATTTTAATTACATTACTTTCCTTGTGATACCTCAAATTAAAGCTCTTATCGAGTAGTATTTATCTGCACAATATTTTTTTCATTTAATACAGGGGATAAAATATAAAGTTTAAGTAAAAGTTTCATATCATTTTATTTTGTTCTTCTCTGGGAATTGGATCTGCATCTGTTATAGAAAAACATGTTGACTGTAGAGGCCCTCGCAGCTGTAAAGCCGAACCAATCTGCATTTGTAAAGTTAACTGAGTATTATATTTACACTATTAGAATTTATTTGCCATTACTTACCTACGCCATCACCTGCCGCTTGTATAGTATTTTGCAAAATATAAGAAAATGACTAGACATCGATTATCTCCGACTGCAATAAAAATCCTCGAAAGTGATCCTTTATGACCATGCCAACAGAGGTGAGAATAGTTCAGATCCGCACTTTACCCTATACGTTTATATATAACCTGGGCAAATAGGACATCATGAATACTTATATATTATTCCAGTCAGGTAGAAATACGACCCTGTACGGTCGGGTGCGATAATTAGGTCAACCTATCCTAACAGTACCATAAAATGCTAATTTTGAGGGTTTTTACTGCACTTAGAAGCAGTCAAGACTTTTAGTCATTTTCTTATATCTTAAAAAATACTATGTATCAGCCGTTTGCCCAACTTTATTCATAGCACAACTGGTTGAGCTACGAGTCTCTAACTAATTTTAATAGTAATGAAAAACAACAAATATCAGAAAATATATTAATTTTTAATGGACATTTTTTTATTAATTACTATAAATATTAATAACCCCTTTTTACATTTCTTCAAAACAATCCCTGCTGCTGATTTTAATGATGATTATAATGAAAGTCTAACTGTTATTAATTGGGCTGTTGACCAGTTTGGCTCGCACTCGAGCTGGCACAGTACTAACTTTTTCATTGCATTCATTTTTCACCTTTTTGCGAGCACATCATGTCAAAACTGGTTGTATATTTTCTCACATTTTGATCGCGACTCTTCCGGCAGTGACCACGACTAAACTTAGTGCAATAAAAGTAACTTGTAACCAAATATACTTTGTTTATTTTATTTATTTTTTAAATAGTCGATCACAAAGTAACCGACAAAATCATAAGTTAATTACACCAACGACTTACATGTACAAGTTAAGTTTAATGATAAGCGAAATATTTGTTTTACCGTGTAGTCCACACAAATAATATTTTTATTTCGATTAAGTGGGAATTATTTTTATTATTGTTCCAAGATGAATTCTATTTTTAAACCAGCTGAAATAAAACAAAATTCTATGCATTTATAAAGTAAAACGTAATTAATCAATTTTAAGCCTTCCGTCGATCGAAATTAATTAATTTCTGATGGGCAATAACTTGAAGTGCCCTTTAAAAGGGAGTAATTAAGAATATTATAAAGCCAAGATAAGATGGTTTAATCGGAAAACCTCGGTGCGTTCTGATAAGAAGCGCAAGAGAATTTAATGATTCCGGAGCCCGTCACGACTAAACAAAGTTAATTTAGGGAAATATGAGATAGCTTCACTAGAGTTATTTTGGAAAAACATGGCGTGTTTTCGCAACAACTAGGTTATAATATTCCAAAACATGAATTACTATAAAATTGTAAATTAGCATTTTATAGTTTTATAGGTTTAGGTCACAAATTAGTGTTTTTGAATGTAATATTTAATCAATTGTTCTAATAAATTAGGATTTTAGAAGAGTAGGGCTTTGTGATTCTAGGTTGGGTCCATTGCAGTGGCGGCTCTGAGATTTTCCAAATGTTTTATCTAAAAAGTAAGACATAAGATCTAAATATAAGTATAATAATAAAAAATAAGACATCAGACTAAATATATACCAGATGCTATTGGCCTTAAGGAAAACTCTTTGGTAAAAAATGTTTTTTTTGGAATTTGCGAAAGAAGCTGTTTTTTTGGGTGCGCCCCCAGAAAAAACTCTTAGTTTCAAAAGCGAATATTCTATTTGTATTTTTTTTTTGTGATTTTAATTAAATTTTATCGTCAAATCCCAAATTTTGAAAAAATATTTGCATTTTTCCTGTAATTGGAGTCATCTGAAATATTTGCCCAAGAAAATTGTTGGATGAATTTTAATTGGCTATGGTTTTTAAAGCGTTTGCTTTTAAAACCTAAATAAAGTAATGAAATATGCTTATCCAAGATTTGTGAAAAAAATTAATATTATATTAAAAACTTTTTTAATTTTAAACAATTTAACGATACTGTTGATATCCCTAATAACTATTCACTAATATCTCTTGATGTGATATCTTTATATAGTAATATTCCAAACGAACTTGTTTCAAAAAACTTAAAAATGGAATCTTTTTAAAAAACGCACATCACGACCTAAATGATTTCATCGATAACACAAACCTGGCTTTTAAAAATTGTTATTTTCAATATGCAAATACATTTTACCAACAGTTAAATGGTTGTGCGAGGGGTTCACCCATCTCTTTTACAGTGGCACAGTTCATGATGGAATATTTGGAAGAAAATGTAATTAAAAACCTAGACTTTAATATAATTTTCTTTAAACGATTTGTCGATGACTGTTAAACAGCAGTACCACAAAATAGGGTCAACGATATATTAAATGAATTTAATAGCTTTCATCCCAAGCTATATTTCACAATAGAAATAAAAAAGAACAACCAAATAATTTTTCTAGATCTTACAATATTAAGAGATAATAAACAACAAAAACTTAAAACTAAATGGTATACCACAGATACGTGGTCTGACCGTAATCTTAATTTCAATTCAAGTCATCCAAAAAATCAGAGAAATAGTGTTTTAATAGGTTTTACCGATTGAGCCATTAGGTTAGGTTAGGTTTAAAGTGAGTGGACTTTTTACGCCCTCCACCGCGACCGCTCGGTCTATTGTAGCTCACATCTTTTTATGTTTCTCCCAACACCATCAGACTTCCAACGAATCCGATATCAGATTGGGAGAGAGTTCTTACATCTCCTTTTACTCGTGTCGCTACCGGACACGAGCACAATATGTGTTCTGATGTCCTTGTCCCCTAGAAAGTATGACGAGCAGACTATTAGATCCGTCATGCCCTATGAAAATGGTTCTATCCGTTTTAAGCCACGGAACCCTTTTCCCTACAAAGGCGGTTCTGTCCGCCTTCTGTTTGGATTCAGGGATCCCTTCCTAAGCACCTGTTTCTTCGTGGTGGATTGGCCCCTCCCCGTAAAACAAGCGCCTGTGACTTTAGGGGCACCTTTCGAAACGGATTCACCCGTTTCGGTCGTCGCACCTTTGTCACTTTTTTTCTATAAACGCGGTTCTGTCCGCTTTCTGTTTGGAGCTAGGGAAGTAATAGTCCACCACGGCAGAGCCCCGCATTACCGCAGTAAGGCTAGATACTCTGAGAGGTCGCCCTGTATCTCAGAGGCACCAATGGAGACACCTGTTTAAGGCACAGAATGTCATTCACTCATCAGCACGGTATTCAACAAGAGTTGCCGATACCAGCAACTCTAGCGCATGTTCCAAAAGATCCTACTGTGCCCAACCACGACAACGACGGGCGAACACAGCGGTTGGGGATTGTGCCATTGCTTTAACCTCTGCGGAATATTAACCAGAAATTTTACAAAAAGTAAAGCAGACTTTAATAAACAACCACTAACCTGAAAACACCATTTCTAGGGTTATAAACCAAAGAACCTATTTATTTTCCAAAAAAAAAAAAACACCGAAAGAAAACAATAAAGAAGAAAACAAATATATTGCTATGCCTTATATTGATGGTCTATCACAAAAAATAAAACACATTCTTTCAAAGCATAACGTGGTTGTTTTTCATAAAGCACTTAATTTAATAAACTCGTTATTTACACCTTTAAAAAGTCAAATACCAAAGAAAAAACATCTAGCCTATTTACTCTACTCCATGCCTAAATTGCACTAAAAATATATTGAAATGACGACACAATGCTTAGAAAATAGACTTAACGGACACAAATATACCAAAAATACTTCAACTGCCCTACATAAACATGAATACCAAACGAAACATGAATATAATTTTAAGGAAACTAAAATACTGTCACAAGACTCAAACTATAAAAAAAACTTACAATAAAAAGAAATGATTAAAATAAAAAGAACAAAAGGAGCTCTCAACGACAAAAAAGATATAAGCAATCTTAGTAAAATCTATTTCAAATTAATAAATTCCTAAATTTTATATATCCATATAATAATACACCTAACACACTGTATAAACGATGTTTTAAAACAACAAACACTTCCCAGTATACAACATACCTAAAAACAAATATGTAAATAGCAAGCCTTCATCTGTTTTGGTTTCTTTTTTAAGAAAAAATATAAATAAAATAAAAATAAATCCAACAGACATAGATTCAAAATTCTTTTGGTAATTACAATGTATAACAACTCCAAGGTAGGCATCCTGTTTAAATTAATTTTATTATGTACCTGGTTTTCGTTAGATCAGAACTTTTTAAATGTTGATTTTAAAACTGTTATTTATTTAATTTTTAACATTATTCTTTTAAAACTGTAAAAATATTGTGTGATGTTCTATTTCAACTTGCATTAAACTTCTACCATTATCTTTATTAATCTATTTCCAGGAATAAAAAGGAAATGTAAATATATGTTACTGTAAAAGCCCGTTTGTTGGTTAATCTTAGGTTTTACCGGTAAATCTTCGGATTTACCGATATTAGTGGGTAAATGTAAGGATTTACAAAAAAGAGACTATTTTGTCGGATTTATCACGTCTGAAATATAATTGTGAAAAATAAAAAGCCCTTTTAACTAACCAGAACTTACCATGACCGCCCTTTCTGGCCGATTTCCGTGGGGCCAAAAGAGCGGTCATGGTGAGTTCTGGTTAGTTAAAGCGGCTTTTTAATTTCCCCAATTATTTTTCAAACGTGATAAATCACAAAAATTAGGACTGACCGGTGAATTTTAATGTTTGTTTACACCCATTATAGCGCACCTGTCAATATATTATAAAGTGAAAGTTCGCAATCACAGAACTATTCGGACCTTTACCATTGAGAGTTGGTAAATCTTATGTTTTACCGGAAAATCTTATATATATATATATATATATATATATATATATATATATATATATATATATATATATATATATATATATATATATATAAACAATGTCCGCCATAAAGTTGGAACCATTGAGAATTTTTTAAATATTGCAGTTAGAAAAAAAATTTTGATGGCAATCACTTCTGCTTCTGAAATAACTTAAAATACACCAAGTCATATTTGACAGATAATGTTTGTCAATTGTCAAATTCGTTATTTTGTAAAACAATATTCAAAAAATGGGTCAATTTGTGAAAATTTCAAAAAATGTTACAAAGAAATTATGTTTCTAATAACATTTTACGGCTATGTACCGATTTTGAGCGACAAATATTGATATTCAAAAATTTTCACATGTTCGTATTTTTTTATTCACCCCCGTAACTGGGTGCTTTGAAAACATATAAAACGCTTTAAAGCACTATTAAAGCAGTCACAACATTATTATTGTGCTAATAACATTAGTAGGAAACTTGGTTTTGATGATTATTGATATTCTCAACTAAAAAATAGTACGCTCTGATTAATTTACATATTTCAAAAATATCACAACCGTTTTCAACTTTTTCTTTATTAATCTTTAGTTAAATAGTTAATAAATGGATTTATTTACAATTTAGTTAACTCTACACTAAACTCCTATTTAAAAATAATCAATAATTTAAAAACTACATGGGAACTTATTATGCAAAAAAAAACGCGATGTGGAAGTAAAAAATCACTATATCCATGGACTGTCGTTGCTATAGATGCGCGAATGAAGGCAAAATGTGAAATTGGCAGTTCATTAGAAAATATTAATTATTGTTATTTTCGGTGATTTGTGAAGATGCTTACAACAGCAAAAAAGGTTGAAATAGTTTTAATTCATGGTGAACACCGTACAAATAGAGCTACTGCCGATATATTTAATGCCAGACATGCTGAAAGATTTATTTCCCAAGCGACGGTCGGCAAGATTATGTCTTAATTTAAGAATAGTGGTTCAGTAAACAATAATTTTAAAAAAGCGCATTGTGCATGGAAAATCGCCGAAAAGGAAGAAGATATTTTGCTAGATGTTGTGGAGCATAAGGTTACTTCTGTGGCTAGTATTTCGGAAAGGACAAATGCAGCAAATACAACTGTAAGGAGAATTTTAAAAAACACCGCTATTACCCATATAAGCCTAAATTTATTAACACGTTAAAAGAAAGAGATTTTATCCCAAGATTTGATTTTTGTGCGCGGATACAAGGTGCGATTGAAGACAACATACATTTTTCAAGATATATAATGTTCACGGACGAAGCCATTTTTACCTCCAATGGAACGGTATCATCTCAGAACTGCCGTTGGTGGGCTGATGAAAATCCCAATTTTATAATAGAGTGTAGAGATCAATATTCTTTTAAAACTAATGTGTGGTGTGGCATTTTTAATGGCAAAGTGATTGGGCCTTATTTTTTTAGACAAAATTTAAATGCCGAAAGATACTTAAATTTCTTACAACAAGAAATTACACTATTTGTAGATGAAATGCCATTGAACGAAAGGTCACGTTTGGTTTTTCAACAAGACGGGGCATCAATTCATTCTACTGCTGAACTCATTGAATTTCTAAACATCTTGTTCAGAGGGAAATGGATCGGGAGATTTTCTGAATTCCCGTGGCCAGCGCGATCCCTAGATTTGACCATAATGGACTTTTTTCTTTGGGGATATTTGAAAGAAAAAGTGTATAAAAGGAGGCCTTTCCAAAATGCTGATTATCTGGAAAATGTTATAAGGGATATATGTGCAAATATACCTAGGCAATTCCTACTAAATGCTGTCAGGCAATTCAACCGCCGAACCGAAAAATGTATGGAAAACGAAGGAAGGCACTCGGAGATGTAAGTTTCATACATCTTGCAATGGCATTTCATGGCGAACTGTTTTTTTTTGCGTAATATTAAGTTCCTTTGTAGTTTTTAAATTATTGATTATTTTTAAATAGGAGTTTGGTGTGGAGTTAACTAAATTGTAAATAAATCCATTTATTAACTATTTAACTAAAGTTTAATAAAGAAAAAGTTGAAAACGGTTTGTGATATTTTTGGAAATATGGAAATTAAACCAGAGCGTACCATTTTTTAGTTGAGAATATCAATAATCATCAAAATCAAGTTTCCTACTAATGCTATTAGCACAATAAGTAATGTTGTGACTGCTTTAATAGTGCTTTAAAGCGTTTTATATGTTTTCAAAGCAGCCAGTTACGAGGATGAATAAAAAAATACATGTGAAAATTTTTGAATATCAATATTTCTCGCTCAAAATCGGTACATAGCCGTAAAATGTTATTGGAAACATAATTTCTTAGTAATATTTTTCAAAATTTTCACAAATTGACCCATTTTTTGAATATTTTTTTACAAAATAACGAATTTGACAATTGACATACATTATCTGTCAAATATGATTTGGCGTATTTTAAGTTATTTCAGAAGCAGAAGTGATTGCCATCAAAAGTTTTTTTCTAACTGCAATATTTAAAAAAATTCTCATATGGTTCAACTTTATGGGGACTTATATATATATATATATATATATATATATATATATATATATATATATATATATATATATATATATATATATATATATATATATATATATATATATATATATATATATATATATATATATATATATATATATATAAGATTTTCCGGTAAAACATAAGATTTACCAACTCTCAATTAAAGGTCCGAATAGTTTGTGATTGCGAACCATTTATATAGAAGAAATAGGAACAAAAGCAATCAAAAATATATTATTAAATTTATGAATTAAAATAATGCAAAAAGTGGAATTTTGTGAGTTATGATAAACAAGGGAAATATTTTGTACTGACATGGCATTTGTAAATATTTCTTTATATTTTAATAAAATTATTTTTTACTTCCGCACTCTGCCCATTTGAGAAAAGACTGTTAGGGATGAAACTATACTGAAACCATGTAGAAAATTAGCCACGAACAGAATTATGGATTAATAGGCATCCGGTCGGCGGTTTTGGGATTCCCTGGTGAAATTACTATTGGTAAAGCACATAATGTAACTTTGTTTGTAACTAAAATAGGGACAAAATTCAGCTAAAATTATTTTAACAAGCAGAAAGGGAAGCCTTGCAGATTTATGATTTCTATTTTAGTTAAAATTGATTAAATAATTCCGATATAATCAGGCTGTTATTAAATGATACATTAGATTTAGGCTTTGCCAAACTATAATTAAAATTACCATATAATTTAATCTGAACTGATCTATTATATTGATGGCTCGAAAATTAAATAGGCTTTTACGGAAACAAATCAAGGATGAAAATACCGGTAAATCTTGGTAAGCGTATGTGAGTACTACAAGTAAAAACTATAGCAATGTAACACTGCGCTCATTAGCAGTTTACAACACGATGGGATGAAACAGTAAACTGCAACTTTTCCAGGAAGCTACTGAACTATCCTTACAGAGATACGTTTAATCACGGGCGTTCTTACTGCAAAAACACCTCTTTAGAATGGGTATAAATGACACACCTCTGTGTAGAGGTTGTGAACAGGAAGACAAAACGGTGGAGCACATACTTTGTGACTGCCCTGCACTCTCGTCCAAGAGAAGATCCATGCTAGGCGAGTATTGACTTTCTTTGGCCGACATAAAAAAGATTCCTCTCGGCGACGTTCTCACCTACTTTAAATCAGTAGGATGGGCGGCGTACTGAGTGTGGAGTCCCCTTTAGGAGGTAGCACAACGGGCCTACTGAGGCCTAGGTGCAGTGATGTTTATCACCCTTCGCACTTTCAGATACAGATAAGTATATTACATATTTCGTTTTTAAATTTATTAAAACAACAGAAAGGCATAAAGAATATAAAGGATATAAGAAAACTAGTACTTTATTTTACCGCCGTTTTTCTCGATAATTAGCTCTAAACGCTTGGGCATGGATGCTATTAGTCCTTGGATATGATGTGCATTATAGTTTTCCATATTTCGTTAATTTTCTTTCAAAAGTCATTTGCATTTTATGGACGAAAATCATTGGCCTTATTCATCGTTTTGACAATGGGACATTTTCTATGGGCTTGACATCTGGACTGAGGGCCAATGTAGTAAATTTATATTATTTTCTCGCAACCAATCGGTAACTATTCCTGCCGTGTAAACAGAGCAGTTGTCTTGTTGAGGAAAGATATTAGTTAGTGAGGTTAGCATAATATTTTGTTATATACCAATATACTTCTCCTGACATTAAAGGTATTTCTAAGAACCTCCATCACCTACCTGGTACTGTGCGCTGGACATCCGTCTTGCTGGAACCAGAAATTATTCATTTCATTTGGCGGAACTGTATTTCTAATGGCCGGAAAAATCTGTTCTATACCTATCTCCACTCAGAGTTTCTTTAAAAATAAATGGTCCAATTAAACGGTTGTCTAAAACAGAAAAATAAATGTTTAATCTAATTGTGAGACGTAAATTAAAGGTGCATTTTAAATTACCTATGATGCCACATGAGACATTAAAGCCAAACCTTGTTTGTAGCCGTCTTTCTTCTAAATTATGTGGATTTTTTGTATCCTAGCAGTGATAATTATGCCTATTAAAAATTCCACAATTTGTAAACCGGGTTTCATCTGTCCAGAGAACCTTGGATTTGAAATTGGGTATTTGTTGACATTTAGTAATAAACCATTGACTAAAGGTGATTCGTCTATTGAAATTATTTCCCTAAAGACCATGAACAATACGTGGTTTGTATGGATGAAAACGGTGTTTTTTTAAAGACCGATGCACAGATGACTTAGGAATTGTTACCTGTTCTTCCACTTTTCTAACCGATGTTGTGGGATCATCTCTAACGTTTTCTATTATAATCGCCACTCTTGCTTCATTATTTTTTGTATAAGTTTTGGGATTCAGTTTCACAAAAGATCCATAGGCTAACAAGTTCGTAACTAAGAATCTAAAATATCTTTGATTAGGTTGTTGCCGCTCCGGAAATTGTTCTTCGTATGCAAGTGCTGCAGCTTCTGTATTTCTGTTATATTTAAAATAAATTTTTAGCATATCCACCTTTTCATCATTGGAATAATTAGGAGCCATTATTGTAAATACTTAAAATAATCAAAATTTGAATTTTTGTTGAAGGAGTTTCTAAACGAGAATAAGATGCAGATTGACATTTACATTATTTAAATTATAAGATGCGTATCATTTGTTTTTATGAAACGGGGCGGCCATTACGCAGTCTAGTCTAAGCCTACTATAAAATAAACAAAAATTATCGTTTTTGGAGCTTAAGCAATCTGAAAACCTAGACTTGTGATACATCAATGAAAAGCTCTTGAAGAGCTCTTTTGAAATATGTAAAAATCCAATATTTCGTCCGTATAAAAATCCAAAGTTTGGGTAAATATCTCAAAAACAAATAAAGTTAGAACAATATTTTTACCTAAATTAAATTCTTCTTAAAAAAGTGTTCTATTAATGTAGTAATTTTAAAACCGTAAAATTAGTAGTTTGCGAGCCACATGCAAAAGTTAAAAATGCATCATTTTGTTTTTTTTAATTATCTCAAAAACCATAAGAGATAAATTAAATCTGAAAGCAGTTTTAATTTTGCAATTAAATTGTTTAAAACTTTCCTAATTTAACCAACACTGTAGCTCTAATGGTTCCTGAGTTACCAATACATGTTGGCCCAATTTGGGACACACTGTATATGGAGTTTTTCGCCCGCAACTCTACATAAGGGAACCTGTGACATGTTTATGGCATCTACTTGACAAAATCAGCTCTGACATGTCACTGTAAAATGGCAAAAAGGTGTCACAATTAATTGGTTAAGGTTGCAGCTGGAGAGGTCCCCTGTGTCTAACTTCATTTCAAGATAATCTTATCTAGTCCAACCAAACATTTAGTTTTAAATTTGTTTTTTTATAATAATTTTAAATTGAGAAATACTTATTGGGATTGATAAAGAAAAAAAATTCTTTTTGCTAAAAAACCAATAAAAATACCACAAACGCCATTTTAAAAAGAAATTAAAAAATATGTCAAAACTATTTAGTCAGTGCTACCATTGTTATACTCAACGAATTTTTGAATAGAAATAAAGTAAACAAACCTTGTTTGACATTAATATGATTAAAGGGGCAAGGCGGGAGAGACACACTGCACCGGCAACGTTGATTAAACACACTGAATAAAATCACTTCGGAAATAATAACTTTTTTAATGTTTATGGCTTTGCACCACAAATAACATTTTAATTAATAAATAATTCTTTATTGGTAATAGTATATTACATACCCAGGTGGAAAGTGTTTCATTTCTGTCGAGAGATGCGTTAGTAGACCGAGGCGCAGGTCTACTATACTTCTTGAGACAGAAATAAAACTTTCCACTGAGGTTTGTATACTACTTTATTTACAACCACTTTATTCATTTCCTATTATTTTAAATTGAAATTATGAAAATTGATCCGGTAATAATTTTATTAGGCGGCTGTGCTTCGCAATTTGCATCGTTGTCATGGTACGGGTTGTCAAAGTGTCAATACATACAGTGTAAGATAGACGCTTTAAATTTGAATAGTTATTTGTTTTAATTTCGCAAATCCAAAAAAAATGTTATCAGATGAGGAATTTAAGTTTGCTGCTACTCCACCAGAAATTCGAGAATATTATTATTATTATTATTAGAATGCGTATGTTCGTGTGTCATACCATTTTGAAATATCAATATTTAATAAAATTATAAAAGAAAATTTTACTTTCCAACCGGGTGGAAAGTGAACACTTTTCACCTGGGTGGAAAGTAGAAGTAAAAAAACGTCAACTTTTCACCTTTCAAAGATAGGTGAAATGTCATTATTACATGCATGGTTGTAAATAAAAATTATTTTTAAAGCCAGAAAACTATTTTTTTATCTAAAGTGACAGACAGATAATATATCATTCACTTTAGATGCCCAAGTCGATTGCTGTTGATCAGGTCAGTTTACAAAACGTGTTATTGAATAATACAACCTAATAGAAAAGGATAAAATGGCATTAAAGTGCCGTATAATACCTAATTTAATATAGGTTTTTTTTTATCAAACGAACACAGCAATTGTCGAAATCAACCTTGTTGCCGGTGCAATCGTATCTTGGAACTGTCATATCAATAAATGTTCATATTTAAATCAATGTTGCCTAGATTAACACAAAAACCAACATTTTTGAATAATTTTATTACATTTTTAAGGTAATTTCCTAATTTTGATTTTTGAGATCTGGCACTTTGTTTACGTTTTTCCAAAACAAAAACAAACAGATACCAAACACCCTGCCTACAAAATGGCGTTGCGTTAATTCTAGTCCTTGAGTTCGTTGGCTATACTTGGTTCGTATAAGTATATTTCAACTATTCCCAAGTGAGACGAATAAGGCCTTGTTTTATATATGTTAGTAGCCTATGATTTAAATTAAAAATATTATAGTATATAGCTACGTTACGCCGTTATATGTAATCCTATAAGTGTTTTTTCTACTGCAACTAAACCCTAAAAAATACATTTTGTAATTTTTTTCTCTAACGCTAATCTTACTAGTATTAGAATTCTACAATTTACCCAAAATGATTTTTATTTTTTCGTAATTTTTATGAAGCAATATGCAAATCATATCTTTATATTGTGCATTTAAGTTTATAACAAATTTAGAAAAAATAATACTTATGCCTATTTAAATATTTGTTCATTTTGGTATATTAAATAAACTAAAAACATGCCATTTGCAAACAGCTAATTTGTATTATTCTCTTTTATGCATGTTTAAGGAAGGTTAATTCTTTTATATAATTTATAAATATTTTTATTTATTTGTTTTCATTTGGGCTCAATCAACCATTATATGGCCTAATTGGAAGGCGGAGTAACAGGTTCAAAATCAGACGGCTCTAGGCGAGAACCGCGAAGAGAAACAATTACTGTAATTTAATTCGACGGCAACGTCCGGAGATATAGGGAGTAACAGTTGAAATTGAGGGTTTTAGGGGCGAAGTTGGGAAACTAGTTTCAAGAGTAACGTATTAATTATATTATTTTTCAGACATTTTATATTACAGGTAGCTTATATTTGTTATAAACATATTAATTTTGCTAAAGATAATATGTTTTACTAAAACACAAATACATATACAAGGTATTTAGAAAATCCTACAAAATTTTATAGCAGACCCTCCTGAAATTATTTTCTTTAGCTGATAAAAAGAATAAAAAAACCGTGTTAATGCCAATCTTTAAAATTTTAGTCTAAAATACGTATAGGGGGTCAAAATTTTAATACTTTTGCAGGGTATCTTGTTTTTTAGTAAATATAGATGGATGCGGTTTCTACAATACCGTGGGACTTTTTGGAGAAACAAAAGATGCCACAAACAGAATTAAAATAGCCCTCTTAGTTCTTGAGATACGGGATAAAATTAAGGCATTTTTAGGCACCCCTGGTAACCCGAACAGCAATTATAGTAAAAAAAAATAAAAAATAGCTTTAATGTAGTTTTACAGTGGCATAGTCCAATTTATTTTGCATTACTTAGTTTTCAATTTATTAAATAAAGTTGTTTTTTTACGAAATATCTTGTATATTTTTCCTTGATTTGATTACGTAAGTTTTTATCTTCCCAAAACTTTTTATAGTCTATAGATAATTTTAAAAACTTGCATTTTTTTTAAATAAAAGCCAAATTTTATAGTAGACCCAGAACCGTATCTAGGTATGGCTGCGCCCTTGGCCTAATATTTGCCCCTTCTCCCACATACCTTGGGATCTGGGGAGTATGCAATGCCCCCAACGAAAACGGAGATTTCCGAGGTTAATTCCCGGAAATTTTAAAAAATTTAAGTACAAAGTTGTACCTTTAAAGCTTTTTGAACCGAGAATTTCGTTTTTTTAAAATACTAATTTTGTGGTGGAATCTGTGTCAAATTCTATATTTTCTTTATATGAAAAAATTAGCCTACTATTTAAAAGAGACATGATTTACATAAAACAATTGTTTATATCTGACTGAAAGAAGTGGAATGTAAATTAACCATACATCCTTATTTGTAGGTGATAAAACTTGGAATAAATTTTCTCAATAATAATATCGTAGTTGCAAAAATACTGTACATAGCAGGCCTTCTAAAACGTAACATTTATACTTTAGTATATTATATAATATACAATAAAAAAAAAGAAATAGTGCTCCCCCAATTTATAATTTACATTTTATCCGCCGCCTAAACATTAAAAAAATTCGAAAAGTTATATTATTACTGTAGGTATCAGGATAATTCATTTTTCATATCATTTTTTCAGTCTTAATATATTAAAAATAATTAAATTACGTATCTAAGTTAAAAATTTGTTATAAAATTGTTCTGTAGTAGTTTATTTATTTGATTAATTTTGTCAATAAAAATAATAGTAATAAGACTAGGGTACTGACAACTGATGAAAAAAAAAATCATTTCGATTTTGCACCCCCCTGGTAGCTGCGTCCTTGGCGGGCGCCCATCTCGCCACCGCCTAAATACGGCCCTGAGTAGACCATGACTTTTCATCAAGTTATAGTAAAAAAATATTTTATTTAATTAAAAAAAAATATTGCTTATTGAATTTTAAAATTTTTAGATATTTTAAAAAAAGGCAACCTCTTTATTTAAAAATAATTTATTATGTTATGGATCTAAGACTAAAAACATGTATTAAGGCAATCAAAATATTAATGAAATTGACGTTTTGGCTAGTGCAGAAACAACTTCCTTTTCTTCTTTTAGAATATACTAAAATTCAAATAGTGTCAAAAAAACGAAACCTGTGTAGCGGGATGAGGGCAGGCAAATATAAACAAACCAAAATTTCATTCTTTTTCCAACGTTTGATGGCTAGATTTCCAATTATCAAAAGCCAATATGACCAAGAACCTCGTAAAGTATTGGCTCTTTTTAAATTGGCAATCCAGCCACGAAACGTGGTGAGAAAAATAAAACTCTAGTTTGTTTTTATTTGCCCCCATCCGTACACTCCACCAATCAAACAGTCAAATACTGTAGCAAATTGTAAAGACTTGCCGTTTTTTTTGGAGTTTCCATCAACGGTCTTCATAGATTCCTATTTTAATCCTTTGGTTGGTTTTTAAGTCATCGGTATACCAAATAAAGTCAGCTTTGAGAGGCGAACCCTTCAATTAGTATTCCCAAGCTCGTTTAACGGTAACTTGATAAACTTGATTGATTGGTATTTTAATAAAACGTCATTTTTGCGCATATTTGACAAGATTTCTTGACTTCCGGTATTACCAATAATGAGTTAAAATTTTGATTTTTTAATGGGACACCCTGTATATTGTTTGTTTTTTGGATTCGTTAGATTATTTCACGTCTAAGTGCATCATTCTTCTGTAAATACAAACTTCAACTTAAATCTGTGTTAAAACCCTACGAGATGCAATTGTTTCCAGGGCAACCTATCCTACCTAGCAGCTATTTTTATGGAAACTAGTATTTATAGTAACACGTACGTAAACCCGAATCAGTACAAAAAAAAAAGAACTTTTATCGACATAATAAAACAAATTTTTAAACCAAAAATAAAAAAAAGTTTTTTACATCATTGGATTCTCTTTAAAATGTTACACTTTTTCATGACTTGTACTAGAATGTCACCAAGTCTTGACAAATATCTCTCAAAATAACCTGGTCAACTTAATCTGGATTAAGGGGCATGACATATCTAAAGGTAATTATACCGCTAGCCAAGGTGGCTGCGGATCGAAAGCTTGTCGGTCCCGGATCTCAACTTTGGATTAACAACAGCAGCAATAACAGACAGCATAAAAGTATACTCCTATCGTTTAATTAAAGAAAAGTGGGATGAAATTACGAACTACAACCTTGCAAAAATACTGCTAAGCTATCCAGACAAGGAAATAGCAATGATACCTTACGATGTCCAGAAGGACCCTCTGAATATTAACGAGCGTTCTAACTGGTCACTGCGGGCTACAAGGACACCTATTCAAAATGGGTTTTATTGACACAGAAATATGCAGAGGCTGTGAACAAGAAAATGACACCGTGGAACATAACCGTGAATATATTGCGACTTTCCCGCCCCCATATTTGTACGGTACTTCATGCTGGACACAAACTGGCCTCCCTAAGCCGAAATTAAGGAGATTTAAGATAAATATATCGTTAACTATATTAAATTAATAGGCTGGACGACGCAGTTAATCTCCCGCCTACAAAAGGAAGTACAAAGGATCTACTGAGGTCTAGCTGCTGGGGTATTACCACCCTCTAAAACTTTCAGATCAGATCAGGGTGTCCCATTTAAAAATTAAAACTTTCAGCCATTTTCGGTAAAACCGAAAGTCGGAAAAGTTTGTCATATATGCATAAAAAATAGGGTTTTATTGAAATAACAACCCTACCAAGTTTTATTAGTATCGATAAAATAGTTATTAGGGTATCAAGGGTATTATAAGGATAATAACGCTTGAGGTCGATGGTGTGTCGACGTTGACCGAAAGCGTTATTATCCTTAATACCCGTGGTGCCTTCAACGTTTAATGTCCGACTAAATATTCTTTATATGAGAAAAATTTTAATGATTTTTGAATGTATTAATTTAAACCAAATCAAGTATTAGCATTTACCTGAAAAAATTGTCAAAACGTAATTGTGGTAACCATAGTTGTAAGTTATTTGTCAATAAGACAGCACATAAAAAATAATTTTGCGATTAAGGCGTAAAAATGTCCGAAGTAGTGGAAAATACCCATCTCCCCAAGATATTTTAGTGAAAGCTGCTAAAGCTGAGCATGCGCTTGTGCCAGAAAAAACTAGGCGAATTTACGAGAAAGAATATTTCCATTTTGAGGCCTGGCTGACGGAACACTGCGTGGACCGTGTAGACGAAACCGTTTTGATGACTTATTTTCAAGATTTGTTAGAGTTATATTCTCCAAATTCCCTTTGGACAAAGTTTTCAATGTTACGTAAAGAATTAATAGTTCATAAGAAGATAAGAAGTAATGAAAAGTTGATTTCTCTGCAACAGTTCCTTAAGCAACTTTCAGAAAAGTTATAACTTTTTTGAAAGAAGCGCCGACTAAAAAATATTTGGCAGATAAAGTTGCATTAGTGATAGGTGTATTCGGAGCTTGTAGAAGAGACGAGCTTGTGAAAATGAAGTTTTCCGATGTGCGTGATATGGGTTACCATATATTTATTGACATTCCACAAAGTAAAAATGGGCAAGCAAGGAGCTTTTTGGTTATTGATGACAGTAAAATGTGCGCAACAAAGTTAATTCGGGACTATGTGTCTTTGCGATCTAAAAGTGCACCTATTGATAGGTTGTTTTTGTGCTATCGTGATGAACGATGTACTGTGCAGCCTATAGGCTACATATTTGGGTTTACCTGATGCGAAGGCGTACACAGGTCATTGTTTAAGACGTACAGCGGCAACAATTCATTCTGATGCGGGAGGTACTTCCGAGAGCTTAATGAGGTTCGGAGGCTGGAAGAGTTCTTCGGTAGCACGAGGGTACGTGGATGATAGTGAAAGCTCCAAATTGGCTAATGCTTCCCTTGTAGTTGGGAAAAGTATTACTTCAAGTAACACAGCAACTGCGGTGGGGTATGGAAATGTGGAATTTTCCGGTCAGTTTGAAAATTGTACGTTCTACTTTAAAAAATAATTTTTATTATGATAAGTATCTTGTGTAAGTATGTTTGTATTTTCGTAATAGATGTTTAAATGAAGATAATTTATTGGTAAATTTGTAGGCCCTAGGGCGTTTTTTTTTAATAACGCTCTAGGGTAATATTTCGTATTTAACTGACTTTGACATAATATTATTATTTGTCAAATAATATACCAGTCGGACATTAACAAATTAAAAAAATGACAACTACAAAGTAACCTCATGGGCACCCAGTATTTTGCGTTAACGAGATATTTTTAGAACACTGGTAATTTTCCAACGTCTCATGTGTTATTTCTGGAATGTCTTTGATTTTCAGAGCCTGGTTTATGTTGTAATTGACAAATAATCCTTAAATCCCATCACCTAACTTTCTCGTATAAACCGACAATATCCAACTTCGACCCCCAATAAATATTGACGTTGCTGTCAAATTAAATTATAGTAATTGTGTCACTCTGCGGTTACTGCCTAGAGCCGTTTAATTTTGCAGCTGTTAATCTGCTTTTCAGTTTGGCTATTTGATAATTAAATAAATTAAGCATAAAGTCAAAAGTCAAAAACTGATTTTAATGGGTTTAGTATAAATAAATAACTAGGTATTGTGTCTCTCAAAACGACTGCAATAAATAAAACATTTAAGGAAATAAAAATATAGGTGTAATTTCTTATTTGCTCTAATTACATACCAAATTTTATACCCTTATATGAAAAAAGACTAAAGTTATAATAAAGTCCGGAAGCCCACCGCACAAAAGCTTATCAATAAAAGATACACATGAAACATTTTTTTTAAATCTTAAAATTGTTTATTTTTACTTAGGAAAAATCGTGAAATATCGGTTTTTTAATATACCTTAAAAACAATTGGTTTTAGAAAAAAGGTACATAATGGCCTAATAAAACTACTTAATTTTTGTTTAATATTTTTTTAGCTCTGTAAGTTTTTGAGATATTTACGATATAAATTTAAAATAAAAACGCACATATCTCAAAAACTAGAAGAGCTACGAAAAATATGCCTTTTAATAAGCTATATAAAAAAGATAATTCACATATTTTTAATAAAATAAGCAATAAAGGAGATATAAGCAAAAAAAGTGATTTTGGCCAAAAATTTCGCGCCAGAGGGGTAAAAAAATTAGAAAAAAATTAGGAGTAAATACTGTTGTTTTTTAGTGTAAATGGGTTTGTTTGTTTATTTTAATTATAAAATTGCTTAACTTTGCAAAAAGAATAATAAAATATAAAAAAATTAAAATAAAATGGAAAACTCAAAATCTATAAAAGAGGCAAAAAACGTATAGAAACAAAATTGTAGCCCTCCCCCTAAACAAATAAATTTCGTGAAATTAATTTGCTTAAAGTTATAGTTTTTGAGTTAAAGACAAAAAAACACAAAAAATAATTTAAAACAAAATTTAAAAAAACGTCAAAATATTTAAAAAAATCGTTTTCGTAGTATGACAGGTTTAACGATTTTGTGTAACCATAATTGTAAAAGTTTTTTTGCCAAAGTTAATGCAATAATATAAATAAAAAAGGCTGTAAACTTAAAAGAAGTAAATAGCGTAATAAAAATAATATTTTGAAAGTTTTATGCTAAATAAATTATAAAAAGAAATTTTTTGGTGTAAAACATATTATTAATTTTTTCAGATCATTCTGATAAATCGATAATAAAAATATTTAAACGATGAGCTATACACGTAGCAACATAGGACATAAAGAAATTGCAAGGGTTCTGCCAGGTATATAACACCAATATAGACGTGGCAAATATGTTTTTTCACTTAATGTTAATACTTTAATATAAATGTATTTTAAAGCAGTAAATAAATTGGTAAGTGCAATTATTTGTATTCAAAATATTGTAAGTCGTAAAAAAGTAGATAGCTTAACAAAGGAGATGTTTTACCAGTTTAACGCTAAATAAACTATATTTTTTTATGTTTAAACATAATTAAAATTTTTTCCAGATTATTTTTAACGAGTAAATGTCTTTATAAATTATTATTATTAACATTTAAATCGATAATAACAATATTTAGACGATGAGCTGTACACATAGTAGCATAGGAGATCGAGAAATGTTAAGCGTTCTGCCCGGTATACAGTGTGTCCCAAATTGGGCCTACATGTATTGGTAACTCGGAAACCATTAGAACTACAGTGTTGGTTAAATTAGGAAAGTTTTAGACAATTTAATTGCAAAATTAAATCTGCTTTCAGATTTTATTTATCTTTTATGGTTTTTGAGACAATTAAGAAAAACCAAAAGGGTGCATTTTTAACTTTTGCCTGTAGCTCGCAAACTACTAATTTTGCGGTTTTAAGATTACTACATTATTAAAACACTTTTTTAAGGAGAATTTAATTTAAGGAAAAATATTTTCCTAACTTTATTTGTTTTTGAGATATATACCCAAACTTTGGATTTTCATACGGACGCCATATTGGATTTTTACATTTTTAAAAAGACCTCTTCAAGAGCTTTTCAATGATGTATCACAAGTCTAGTTTTTCAGATTGCTTAAGCTCTAAAAACGATATTTTTTGTTTATTTGATAGTAGGCTTAGACTAGACTGCGTAATGGCCGCCCCGTTTCATAAAAAACAAATGATACGCATCCGGAGCGGCATCAACCTAACCATAGACATTTTAGATTCATAGTTACGAACTTGTTAGATTATGGATCTTTTGTGAAACCGAATCCCAAAACTTATACAAAAAATAATGAAGCCAGAGAGGCGATTATAATGAAAAACGTTAGAGATGATCCCACAACATCGGTTAGAAAAGTGGAAGAAAAGACAACAATTTCTAAGTCATCTGTGCATCGGTCTTTAAAAAAAAACCGTTTTCATCCATACAAACCACGTATTGTCCAGGGTCTTCAGGGGAATGATTTCAATAGACGAATCACCTTTAGTCAATGGTTTGTTACTAAATGTCAACAGATACCCAATTTCCAATCCAAGGTTCTCTGGGCAGACGAAACCCGGTTTACAAATTGTGGAATTTTTAATAGGCACAATTATAACTGCTGGGATACAAAAAATCCACATAATTTAGAAGAACGACTGCTACAAACATGTGGCTTTAATGTCTGGTGTGGCATCATAGGTAATTTAAAATGCACCTTTAATTTACGTCTCACAATTAGATAAAACATTTATTTTTCTGTTTTAGATAACCGTTTAATTGGACCATTTATTTTTGAAGAAACTCTGAATGGAGATAGGTATTTGCTACTCCTGCAAGAACAGATTTTACCCGCCATTAGAAATACAGTTTCGCCAAATAAAATGAATAATTTGTGGTTCCAGCAAGACGGATGTCCAGCGCACAGTACC
Organism: Listronotus oregonensis; assembly: GCA_019359885.1. NCBI lineage: Eukaryota > Metazoa > Arthropoda > Insecta > Coleoptera > Curculionidae > Listronotus > Listronotus oregonensis. The sequence continues at coordinate 36,236 of JAHBCN010001460.1, forward strand.
AGGAAGGTGATGGAGGTCTTTAGAAATACCTTAAATGACAACATAATCTCTAATAATGGGCCAATTGCTTGGCCAGCTAGATCACCGGATATCACACCCCCTGATTTTTACCTATGGGAACACGCAAAAAATGAGGTGTACGAGTTTTCTCCGCCCGAAAATAGGCTGGAACTAGAACACAGGGTACGGGATGTGTTTGCTTCCATCAACCGAAACACGTTACGCCGAATAACCCGCAAGGTGTTGGAAAATGCGAGAAATGTGTGGAAAATGGAGGAAGACATGTACTGTGATTTTATTTTCTTGTTTACTGATACATACATTTTTGTTTTACAGTTGTGTTTAATTATTATCAGTTTAAGGTAATATTGGGAAGTATTAATTTTTGCAAAAAGCATCCCTTTTTTTATAAGTTTTGAATTTCGCTCTCACAAAAGATCCATAAGGTAACAAAGGTAACCGTGTCTCCGGTAGCGTAGTGGTCAGAGTTTCGGACCGCGGGCCCGTCGATCCGGGTTCGATTCCCAGTGCCGGAGAGACACTTTTAGGTAGTAGTTATTTAAAAATAACGTCCGTGGTGGCACTACCGCGTTGTCTAAAAGGTGCTGTGAAATGCAATATTTGCATGTTTCAGTGCTTGGACAACGTTGACGGAACAACTGGGATGAAATGGGTTAAACACCGGAAAACCCGGCACTCACGGTACTTTGGTACTTAGGTCTATATATGTATATATAATCCGTAGGATATAATATACATATATAATAATCCTTCGTGAGCTGTCATAAAGATAAAAAAAAAAAGTTCATCACTAAGAATCTTAAAGGTCTATGGTTAGGTTGATGCCGCTGCGGATGCGTATCATTTGTTTTTTAAGAAACGGGGCAGCCATTACGCAGTCTAGTCTAAGCCTACTATCAAATAAACAAAAATTATCGTTTTTAGAGCTTAAGCAATCTGAAAACCTAGACTTGTGATACATCAATGAAAAGCTCTTGAAGAGCTCTTTACAAAAATGTAAAAATTCAATATGGCGTCCGTATGAAAATCCAAAGTTTGGGTAAACATCTCAAAAACAAATAAAGTTAGAAAAATATTTTTACTTAAATTAAATTCTTCTTAAAAAAGTGTTCTTATAATGTAGTAATCTTAAAACCGTTAAATTGGTAGTTTGTGAGCTACAGGCAAAAATTGAAAATGCATCCTTTTGGTTTTTTTTTCATTATCTCAAAAACCATAAAAGATACATAAAATCTGAAAGCAGATTTAACCAACACTGTAGCTCTGGTGGTTCCCGAGTTACCAATACATGTAGGCCCAATTTGGGACACACTGTATAAAACCCAGATAGAGGAGACACTTTTTTTTATTAAAATATAGTCTAAATTTTCTTTAAATTAAAGTTTTAAGCTATTGGACCAAAAAAATTAAATAAAATATCCGTGCCACTATGTTATCCCCAATTGCCTAGAGGCACATGTGTATTAGTTTGTTTTACTGACTTATCCAAAAAGAATATTAAAAAAAATCCAATTTGAGTGAACCCGCTCAGCTGAGTCAAGCATGCGGCTTTGAACTGACTATGGTTGATAGTAATATCAAAAAAATGTTTAATGCGTATCTCTTATTGGCCAGCTTTTGTGCAGTGGGCTCCCGGACTAATAGGGGAAATGGGCTAAAACGTTTCTTGTAATATACACACATTCATGCAGTAAGTCGGAACTTCACTTGGAGCACTACGCTTTTACCTAAACCTATTTTTAAATGCGTTTTATCTTAAGTTTTCAAAATGTGTTGTACTAAGTGATATTCCTTATAGTTCACATTAGGACTAAAACCCTTTTTTATAATACATAACAAAATAACTTAATCGCTTACAACCCCTAACAGAACTATTATGAGCGCCCTTGACATTATTATACAGATAAAATTATATAATGAATTATAATATAATGTTGATTTTACGCAACCTTTTTGATTAATCTGTCGTCGGACTATGATAAATGATAGCATATAAGAAAAGGCAGGATCTGGTATAATAGCTTTAAATGTGATTAAATTATTACCATAAAATAATTTTTTATTAGTCTAACTATTATAGCGGGTGCCCATAAGATTACTTTTATGCTGCCATGTTTTAATTTCTGTATCAATATTAATGAACCTTGGGGTTGTTATTCCAACAAAACGTCATTTTTATGCAAATTTGACAAGCTTTTTCGACTTCAGGCATCACCAGAAATAACTAAAAATTTTGATTTTTAAACGGGACACCCTGTTGGTTTTTTGTTTTTACATTTTTACGCCCGAATGCATCTTTTTTCTGTTGTTAATACCAAACTCAACTTAAAAATGTATTAAAATCTTACGAGATGCGTTAATAAACATAATCCAACCTTTTTATCTGTTCAACTTTTAAAGGCACGAAATCAATTGCTTCCACGTCCATCTAGCTGCTATTTTTATGGCCCCTACTATTTATTGCAACGTACGTGGTATAACTGACTCAGCACACAAAATAATATTTTTCTACTTGCGTGCGCAAAGTACTTACTTTGCGCACGCAGGTGAGTGCGCAAAGTTTAACTTTGCGCACGGAAACTCTTTGCGCACGCAATTTCGTTCTGCATATTTGCCGTATTTATGGCCGATTTTTTAATGTATTAATAACTTCTAGATTAAATAATATTGAAAAAAAAGGGTTCTACATATTCTTTTATTGTGCTTTATTAAATTTTAGATACATTTGGCGCTTAGTAAATATCCCATATCAATTTTCTTTATTATCATTCTAATATTTTTCCATGCACCATGTATTTCATAGACACCATGCTAAACAATAAAAAAATCAAAGAATTTTTCTTGTTGCTGCAGCAACCAAGTACAAACATTTTCTAATGTCACGGAAGCATCAGAAAATTCGGTAAAAAGTTTAAAATAAGTTTCTAAGAATGGAGCAAGAATTGCCAGACGATGTTTTAAAAGCCGCAAGTTTGGCCAACTTAGAGCTCTTGCCGGAAAAATAAAAAAAAAGAGAAACAGTATAATTCATTTGAAACGTGGTGTGAAGAAAAAGGCGTTAGAACTTTGAAAGAGGAGGTACTTTTAGCCTATTTTCTCAAATTAAGCAAGGAATTTAGTCCCAATACTTTATGGTCGAAATACTCCATGCTGAAAAGTGTTTTAAAGATCAAGAAAAATGTAGATATCGGCAAGTTTTATAAGTTAGCAGCATTTATTAAGAAAAAAATGTAGGCTTTCGGCCAAAAAAGTCAGGGATTTTTTCAAAAGAAGAAATATCTTACTTTATTAATGAAGCACCTGATGAAATATATCTTTTGATAAAAATTGCGACCATTTTCGGACTTGCTGGCGCCTGCAGACGAGAAGAACTCGCAAAAATGAAAACATCCGACATCGAGGACAAAGGCAACCTAATTGTTGTGAAGATTCCAGACGCAAAAAACTATACCTCACGTACTTTCGTCCCGTCTGAAGATATCAACGACGGAAAGTATTTGTTCTTATATCGGAAGTATGCAGCATTACGGCCACCGACAACACATCAACGGTTTTTCGTATATTTCAAAAGGGGAATTTGCACACAACAATGCGTTGGGATCAATACATTTGGGAAGATGCCTTTAAGATAGCAGCATTTTTAAAGTTGCCGAATCCAGAGCTTTATACCGGCCACAGCTTCCGGCGATCTTCTGTAACGTTACTTGCAAATTCCGGAAAAGGACGCATAGATATAAAGCGGTTAGGCGGTTTGAAATCGACAACGGTAGCCGAGGGATACATTGAAGAATTAACAGGCTACAAAAAGGGGGTAAGTAAAAAAATATTTAAACTGCAACAAGCCAAAAACTCTCAAGAAGCCAGATGATGATATATCTGTGTCCTGTTCCACAGATGCTGGTCAATCAGCTTAAACACAAGATTTCGTCTTAACATCGAGCAGCGAACCATCATCGACGTTTCTAAGAAACTATTTGAAATCGGCCATAAACCTTCAACATGCAACTAATTGTACTTTTAACATTAATATTGTTAATAATAATTAATAATAGTTTTTTTTGTATAATCAGTTAAAATAAAAATTTAATTATTTACTTTGGATTTTTAATTTTTACTGAAATATTTGTATATTTCTAATAATCATATTCTTTAATAAAACGCTCGTAGAAAAAGTATTCCCAAGTAGAAAAAGTGACTTTTCCGCACTTAAAGCTTATCCGAACTTCGCTTCGCTTCGCGTCGTTCGTCTAACTGCGTTGGCGTGCGGAAAAGTATCACTTTGCGCCCTTATTAGGAAAATAACTATTTTCTTTAAACGTCAGTAAATCCGACATTTCTTGACTGTGTAAGCGACAGTAAAGTTTCATTTTTTCTTCGCCGGAGCTTTACTTTTTACTTTCCCGCCGCACAGTGATGCCAAATCAAGATTTCGGGCCAAAAATCGAAAACCCGTGAAAATGGTTTGGAAAATGAGCAAATTAAGGTTTTTGAGGTTCCTGATTTCGAATTTGATAATATTTTTTTAAAAACCAAAATGGCGGATCCAATATGGCGGACCAAAAATTTAAAAAACTCTTTAAATTTGTCAAAATGGTTTATAATCTGGGTAAATTAGGATTTTTGAGGTTCCCGATTTCAAATTTGATATCATTTTTTTGAAAAACAAAATGACGGATCCAATATAAGAGTTTTTTTCAGAAATCAATTGGTGCGAAGAATAAATGTACGTATTGTAGAATAATAAAACCTCGAAAAAAAGAATTTTACAACTTTTGTTTTATTATCAGAAAGTATAAATTATATTCAAAGATACGTACAAAAACTACTTAACACTCTGAATAAGATTGTTCACTTTCTTCTTTACTACTGCTTTGACATATTGTAAATTCAATTTGCGAATTGATACTTGGTGGTTTAAGCAATTCAATTGCTTGAGGATCTAACGCTTTAAATTTAAGTTGGTCCGAGGATACCAAAAGTCGAAAAAAAAACACCTTGCATATTTTCAATTCCACTTGTTTTGTGCGCAAAGTCTTGCCAATATTTTTTAATGCTTTATAACAAAATAATGCATTATTGCATTTGCAGTGTAATTTAAAAAAATTAAAGCTTGGAGCAGCTATTTCTTGTTGTTTAAAAATGTTTACAGAACAATGTAGAATTAGTTTCATAGTGGAAGGTCGTGCAGGATTTTACTTTTATATGTTTAAACATTGCTTTTTTTTAATTTTCAGTATTAAAAATAGCATTTCATTATTACTAATTAAACACTAAACAAACCCACATCATGAAAATCCATATAATGTACTAATTTAGCTTACCTTATTTTAGATTTTGCCGTTAGAATAATTAAAAAATCTTAGACGATAAAAAAGTTAAACGCATTTAAAGTTACGGCAAAAATGTGGCACGACCGAGATGCGGTAACTGATGAATTTATGGTTATGTTGCGCTACACCGTACGCGAGCTACTTTGGCGATTCGCTCTCCGTATTGGTGACTCCCAAAGCTTGAGGTACCGACCTAACTATTGAAAAACTCAAATACCCACAAATTGACACTTCGATTTTTCGATTTTTGGCCACGAATTGGCAATTTGGCATGGCTGTGCGCCGGCGGAGGAAAAAGTGTTATCATAGCAACATAGATACAAACAAACAACAAAACAAGCGTCAACAACTGAATATTTATTAAACTAAAAACAAAACTGATTAGTTATTATTATTTAATTAAACTTACTTAATAACTGGTTATCATTACGAAATTAAAACGCAATCGGAGACGCAATTTAAAAAAAAAATTGTTAACAGCGTCCACTGAAGGCTTTATGTAACATTACTAAAGCAACTATTTACCGAAACCGGTCGAAGCCGCCTTGCGAACCCACTTATCTTTAATAATTATTACTATTAAAGACGTCGCGTCGTGTCAACGTTTGAATAAAAAACAGCACATTTTCTTTAAAGGAAGAGTTACTTTTCAAGGCTGTCTCTCTATTACCAGCCTTACTCCGTTCAGCTGTTAAACACGAACGCACCATAAAATCCCTTTACATCCATAGAATAGAATAGAATAGAATAGAATAGAATAGAATAGAATAGAATAGAATAGAATAGAATAGAATAGAATAGAATAGAATAGAATAGAATAGAATAGAATAGCTTTTATTACCAGTTTGGTACATTGTAGTACATAGGTTCGTCACAGATAAAATTACATATTTAAATAGATACATAATGATTGCTGTATAGTGCATAATAAAATACAAAGTCAAACTTAATAAAGAAATTAATTACATACACACATAACACAAAATATACAAAGTTAAGTCTAATAAATAAAATAAATATAAAAACATATAATTACAGCTAGACACCACATAAAATTGCTGTACACTGAATAAGCAATACAAAGTGGAATTTAGTCGCTTACAGTATAAATACAAATCAACGACATAGTTAAGTAAGCATCAATCTTAAGGTCTTCGGTTTTCAATAAACTCTTCTACGGAATAAAAAGCACCCTCGATGAGAAACTTCTTTACTTCTTTATTAAATTTAACACCCCGAAGGGTTCGAAGACCTGGAGCTAGATTGTTGTACAGTTTTGTACAGTTATAGATGGGAGATCGCTCAAAGAAAGATGTCTTATGTTTAGGGATAAGAAGCAAATCCTTCATTCGTGTACCATTATTTAAATTTAACATCTAAAATAAATTTTTATTTTTGTTAACAAACGTAATGCATTTATATCTATAAATACATGGAAAAGTCAAAATTTGCTTATTAACAAAAGTCGATCTGCACGTGTTCACATATCCCATATTAAAAATTAGTCTTAATATTCTCTTTTGAGCTATTAATACCCTTTCACATAGACTACTGCAACCCCAGATGATCACATTATATGTAAAAAAAATGTAAGCTAAAGAATAATATACGGCCATTAAACTCGCTTCACTCAGGGTATTTTTCAATTTAAGAATAGCAAAATAAGCAGAGTTTAATTTCGCACAAACGTGTCTAATGTGTACATCAAAAGAACAGGTTGAATCCAGGTAGATGCCCAAAAATTTGACAGTACTTGAGGCCTCTATGTTGTTCGCAACAAAAAATTGTTCTGGCACGGGCTTACGAATATGCATGTTAACAATAACAGTCTTATCAGTATTAAGGATTAAGTTATTCTTTCTACACCATCATTCAAAATCGTGCTGTACCTTCATTATGTTAGCGCTAAGCTCCAATAAGTCATTAGACACGACAACAACCGTTGAATCATCTGCATACATTGTCAAATAATTGGTTTTTAGATGGGTTGAAGCATCATTCACATATAAAATAAAAAGTAAGGGCCCAAGGACTGATCCTTGTGGCACCCCCAAGCTTATTGATTTGGTATCAGAGAAAATATCCTCATATTTTACAATCATTTTCTTGCCGGTCATATAAGAGTCAATCCAGTTAAGTAGAGAGCCTCGTATGCCCAGGTTATATAGTTTTATCAGAAGAAAAGATTTATTAACTGTGTCAAAAGCAATTGGCAGGTCAAAAAAGAGGGCAACAACGTATTTTCCCTGATCTAGATTTTCATAAATAAAATTCAAGAGATTAAATGATGCAGTTTCCGTAGATTTTCCAGGAAAGAAGCCATGCTGGCATTTTTCAACAATGCAGTATTACTGACAAAATCTATTATTCTACGATGAACAACTATTTCCAACCCTTTGGAAAATATAGAAAGGAAAGATATTTGTCTGTAGTTGTCTATATTGCTTCTATCATTTTTTTTTTGTAAACTGGAATTATATTCGCGGTTTTTAGAGCCTCAGGAAACACGCCCTCTGATAAACTTAGGTTTATAAGACCACTTAAAGTACTGCCAATTATCTGACCAATAGACTTAAGTAATCTGGAATTTACGCCGTCAGTGCCTGCAAAATTCTTATTTTTAAGGCAGCATATTATATTTCTTATCACAATCTCATAAGTATTTGCAACGACTATTGAGTTTCTTAATATTGGAGTTTCTAAACACGTGGTACTAATATTACCATACTTATCTTTAATTTTTTTTTCTGAGACACTACTGAAATGGTTTACAAAAATGTTTGCTATGTCGCTGGGTTTGATGATTACTTCATTATTTATTGTCAACTGAATAGACTGAGTATTTAGATTTTGCCTGTTAGGTTGGGTATTTACAATTGTCCATATTGATTTACTTTTATTCGCAGAATTAGAGATACTTTTTTTATAGTAACTTTTTTTTGCATTTTTAATCTGATTTTTGTATTCCCTTTTCCCCTGTTTGTACCTCTGAATAATTTCTACACTTCCGGTATTTTTCTGTAACCAATACAATCCATCTAACTCTAACTTTATTTGCGCTAATTGAGGATTATACCAGTTTTCGCTCTTAAATGTACTTACAGTATGTAATTTAACAGGACAGGAGCAATCCAGGCAATAATTTATAGTATCCGGAAAATCGCTCCACGCACTATTAGTCCCTTCATAATAGTTTAAAATATTATTCCAGTTCTGTCATTTTATAAGACTAGTAAATACCTGGATATTACTTGTTGATAAGCATCTGCCTTTTTTTTGTTTATAGTGTATATTTTGTTGTGTGGCAATTTCACCACTTGTTAGCGAGAACTCCATCAGGTGTGCTAGATGATCGCTTATGTGTGGATTGAAGATGTTGCAATTATACAGTTCGCTGTTTAAGTTTGTAACTACGTAATCTATTATGAAGACACTTGCAACACCATTTTTATTAGTAAAATTCTAGTGGGCTCTGAAGTGGTTATAGTAAGTCTAAAAGAATGAAGCAGGTCACAAAACTTTTGTTTAATATTATTTTCAGTGAGATAATCTATATTTAAATCACCACAAAAGATAAGCTTACTATGACGTGCTATAATATTTGAAAACACTGGCAAACAAAGAAAAACGTCTATATTACCTGCTCCTGGTCGGTAGCAGCATACAATGCACACGTCATTAAATGTAACTCCGCACATCTCACAATTTCCCTCATATAAAATAATATACTAATAACCTACATTTTAAAACAAAAACTTTTAAACAAAAATGATGAAAAGAGTCGTAGCAGTTTACATCCTAGGACAGACAGTTAAAAAATATAACATTAAGTTTATATTTTCTAAAAGGCAGTAAAGTATTTAGAGTGATTTTAGGACGATCATCGCACTTTGGATAAAACATTAAAATTTAATTTAAAAATTAAATTTGGTCAAATCTCTATAAAATGATCTGTAGACTCCGAAAAACAAAACATTTAAAAATTAAAATTTTCAGTTAATTTCGGTGAAACTGGAAGTCGGGAAAGCTTGTCATTTACGCATAAAAACGATATTTTTTAAAATAACAAACCTACTAAGTTCTGTAAATATCGATAAAAAAAATGGAAAAATGGCAGCCGAAAACTAACCATAAGCACCCAGTATATACACTCACCGGCACAAAATTCCGCCACCCTAAAATTTTGGCCAAGTTTGATGTTTTATAACTTTTTTATCTTTTACCCGATAATCATGATTTTGTTATCAGTTTGGGGATTAATTAATTGTCTTCTTTTTTATTTATTTTACAAAATAACATTTTTTAATCAGGCTATATTATACAGGAGTAAATCAAACTGTTGTTTTTTGTCGTAATTTTAAAACACCCTGTAAGAAAATTGAGGTGGATAATTTTCTTTAGATACTATTTCTTGTAATCCTTGATATATTCTAAACATTTTGTTTTTTGATTCATACCATTATCTCATTTCTGCTTCATGCTGTAAAATTTTAAATGAAACGCTGATTTAAAGCCTATTTTTATTAAGAAAAACTAGCACTATTATAAAGTTAATTAACAAAAACAATTTTAATAACCTGTATTTCCTTCTCTCGCAGCAATGACAGTCTTCGTGGCATCGAATGAATAAGGTAACTTATTCTTTCTTGAGGAATAGCCTCATATCCTTCGGTCAGCGCCAGTCGTAAGTCTTGCAAGGCTTGTGGTTGTACAGGACGACGACGAACGGCCCTTTAAGTTGATCCCAAAGATGTTCGATTGGGTTGAGATCCGGGCTACATGCGGGCCATTCCAATCTTGGAAGTCCAACTTCATCGAGATATTCGCTTACTACATGTGCGACGTGAGGTCTAGCATTATCATGCATTAATGTAAATTGGTTTCCAATAAAAGGAGCAAATGGAACAACAATTTCTTGGAGAATTTCATTAATGTAACAACGGAGGGCCGTTAGATCTCCATTTTCAATAAACACAAGATTGGTGCGTGCTTCGGTAGAAATACCTGCCCAAATCATGACTGAACCGCCGTGATATGAGATTCGTTCTGATATGGTGCAGTCAGCATATCTTTCATTTCTACGTCTGTATACCCGCTCACGACCATCCGGCGACCTTAAACAAACCCTGGATTCATCTATAAATAGTACATTTCCCCACTGTTCTAGGGTCCAGTTAGAATGCGATCTTGCAAACCTCAATCGGTGTTGTCGATGCCGAGGCAGTAATTGTGTACATATTATTGGCCTTCGTGAATGAAGCCCAGCTTCTGCCAATCTTTTACGTATAGTTCTTTTACTTACATTTTTTCGAAGAATCACTTGCAAGTCATTTCTTAGGCAAATAGCAGTAGATCTTCGATCTCTTAAAGAACTTACGGTGACAAAATGATCATCAGCTGCAGTGGTCATTCTCCTCCAAGCCTTGCCGCCTAGTAAAAATTCCCGTCCGTAAAATCTCAGAGAACGGGCGAAATAACTTTTGCTACGGCCATACTCTATTAAGGCAACAATTCTACCCACGTCTGCTGAAGTTAATACCATATTGACACACAACAAATTATAATATAGTCACTGTTAAACATTCTGTCACAATAATCGCGTCCTAAGCCAACGTCAATAATTTTTAACCGAAAGCTGGACATACTTTTTATAAAAATTACATCGTTTTAATAAAAATTTTGCAGCTCTGAGCAGAAATTAGATAATGAAATGAATCAAAAAACAAAATGTTTGGAATATATCAAGAATTACAAGAAATAGTATGTAAAGAAAATTATCCACCTCAATTTTCCTACAGGGTGTTCTAAATTACGACAAAAAACCACAGTTTGATTTACTCCTGTATAATGTAGCCTAATTAAAAAATGTTACTTTGTAAAATAATTTAAAAAGAAGACAATGAATGGATCCACAAACTGATAACAAAATCATGATAATCGGGTAAAAGATAAAAAAGTTATAAAACATCAAACTTGGCCAAAATTTCATTTTGTGCCGGTGAGTGTATATTAAAAAAGTTAACTGTCCAAAAATATTATAAATTACAGGTTACCTAATTTCAGGCAAATTAAATATACAGTGTATCCCAGGATAGGAGACCGAATAGGAAAAATTGATTATGGTCTGTCTGCAAGATCTAAAACGAATTTTGGTCAAATCGGTATTGTACAGGGTCAGTTACAACGAAATTAGGTAAAATCGCCACTAATAAAGTTTTTTAATTTGAAAGTAGGAACAAAATTTTATTGGGTAAGATTCATTGTTCAGAATTAAAATTCATATCATAATTACTTAAAACTTAATAAAAATTTTCTGAAACAAGAGATTCTGTCTTTACCCTACAGGCAAAAGTGTTGTCTAGGTTTTTGTGGTTTTAATGAGATTTTTTTTTGGCAAGCCTGGTCGTCAAAAACCGCAAGTCTCCATCCATAATAATAACCGAGATACTCTGCAATTACAACGAAATCCGGACACCCTGTACATACCAAAATATTGAATTGGTAAAGGGGTATAAACATCAATTTATCTATTTTTTACAAGTGGTATGAGCACATCGTAACTTCAGAAAAATATCGATCTTTCACGAGAAATATAAACCTGAAAAAAAAACAATAAAATGACCACCAAAGCACCAGTGTTTAGCAACTCGCTGTACATTTATCCTGGCTTGCTTTACTTTGATCCCCACTACTCTGCTCCAAGAGCGAGATAGCCCGTTCAGCGCAATGTTCGGAGCCGTTTTTCAAAATTTTTGCCAAATTTATATGGAAACTTAGGGTACACTTTCCGGGATGCAAAATAACCAACATGTCACTGGAAAACTGCAAAAGTTCAGACCTAGGAAACCCAGGTTACTGCTCCAGGAGGACTGGCAGGTAGCAAAATCAGTGATAAACGTAATAAAAATTAACTGCGCAATAAACCGCGTTTTTTGTTTTTTAAATTATGTTAGATACAGATAAACGCTGCTACTATTAGGTGTGAAAACAGTATGGTACGTTTTACAATAATTCGTTGATTTCTTGACATCAACGAATTATTGTAAAACGTACCATAAGTCCGGACCTACATGCGGGTACCCAAAATATATTGAGTATTACGACCACAGTAGCAGGTAAAACGAGAAATCAACGAATTATTGTGGAACGTACTGTAGCTAGTTCCTTTTTTACTTCATGAGATAATACTCAATGACATTACGGGCCCTGAAAAAAGTTTTGCGTCGATTCTTGCGCAATTTTTTGAAAATATAGAACATGTTCAATATTTTTATTGCGAAAATTTTAGTAAGAATTATTAAACATGTAATACATAAAATAATTATTGTGTTAATTTTCGGCACAATTAAGGGAATAATTTTCGGAATACCTCTCGTATATGTAAAATGGTTCTTAGTTTATAACCACCCGTATGTTCTTTAACAAACTGAAACTATGGGTGTAACTTTGTATGTAACGAATAATATTCATAATCATCCTCTGACCCCTAATCAAAGTCAAAAACCTAAAACGTATAAATCGCCAGGAACAGATGGCATTTATCCAGTAATGCTCCAGAAAGGACAAGAGCTTTTACTACATAGACTGTGTCTACTTTTAAGAGGCAGCCTAGCTCTGGGCTATTTACCAACAACCTGGAGACTAATCAGAGTAGCATTCATCCCCAAACCTGGGAAAACCGAACAGGATGGGGCAAAATCTTTGAGACAAATAAGTCTGATGTCGTTCGTGCTAAAGACCCTAGAGAAGTAGCTAGATAGGCACATCAGGGAGAACGCACTTACGAACAGACCTCTACACAAGGACATACATGAATACACAGCAGGTAAGTCCACAGAAACAGCATTACATGAACTTGTGGAAAAGGCCGAATATGCTCTCAAATACAAGGAGGTGCTAATGTGTGCCTTCCTAGATGTCGAAGGAGCGTTTGACAACACGTCCCTTATATCTATCTCAAACGCGTCGAGGCGCAGAGGGATCGACTTAACAAGCTGCAGGTGGATAGACTGCATGCTTAAGAGCAGATCAGTATATACTTCAATTCTTGAAGAAACTCTTGTAGCTCGGGTTGAACGAGGATGTCCGCAAGGGGGAGTTCTGTCCCCACTGCTATGGAACCTTGTAATGGACGACTTACTAAATTTCCTTCAACTGGAGGGGCACCAAACATTGGGATACGCAGACGATCTCGTCATTATGGCCCAAGGAAAATTTAACAACACTGTTAGGGATAAAATGCAACAGGCCCTAAACGTAGTCACCAGAGGGACGAGAAAGAAGGCACTAAACATAAATCCCTCCAAATCAGTCATAGTTGCCTTCACCAAAAGGAGAAATCTAGAGGGCTTAGGATCCCTGAACCTACGAGGTGAAGCAATCAAGATTGTGGGAGAGGTAAAATAATTGGGTGTCAACCTAGACTCTAAACTTACCTGGAACCAACATCTTCAGAAAACAAGAAAGAAAGCGGAGATGACTCTTATGTTAATCAGACGCTCTCATGGAAAAACATGGGATCTTAAACCAAACGTGGTTTATTGGTTATATACCATGGTGGTAAGGCCTATGATAACATACGCATCACTGGTATGGTGGACAAAAATGCGACAAAGAACTACTGTTACAGAACTGGCCAAGGTACAGAGACGTGCTTGCTTAGCTATAACAGGAGCAATTAAAACAACCCCAACAGCAGCCATGGAATGTCTCTTAGACCTTCCACCACTTAACCTTATAGTGATGAGGAAGGCAAGAATAAGTTACTTCCGACTGCAACAAAAACCAAGTGGTGTCTACGCTAGTTTGGGACACAACAACATAAAAAGTCAGGTTAGTGGCAACATCCTGGATGAGAGAACAGACCAGATGATTCCCCAATACTCATTCAACAAAAACTTCGAGATAAAAATTCTAGATCGAAGTGAGTGGCAACAACTCGATCTCCCCGGCCCGGTTGGAGACATCATCTGGTATACGGATGGTTCAAAATCCGAGCAGGGATCTGGAGCGGGCGTGTACAGTGAAATGAGGAATTCACAATTCTCCATTCCACTAGGAACACACAGTACTGTATTTCAAACAGAAATATATGCTTTACTGCACTGTGCAAAAGAAAATAACAGGAGGGCTTACAAAAACAAGCGGATCTGCATAATAACAGACAACCAGGCGTCACTAGGGGCACTAGTAAACCCCAAGGTGACGTCCAAGCTGACATGGGAATGCCAAAAAGAACTGCAGGTCCTAGGAGAACGCAACAGGGTAACTCTCCTGTGGGTACCAGGACATTCGGGAATAGAATGCAACGAAAAAGCGGATGAGCCAGCAAGACATGGATCATCCACACCATACTTTGGACCAGAACCTGCCCTTGGAGTGAACAAAACCACAGCACAAGAGCAAACCAGGGAATGGATCCGAAACAAACACAAGGAATACTGGGAGACGGTAAAATAAGACATGGAGAGGGCTTTATAAAGGGCCCATCCAAAGGAACGAAGGAAGAACTACTCAGACAAAGTAGGAAAAGACTTCGCATAACAGTAGGGTTGCTAACAGGGCACGATAACCTAAGAGGGCACCTACACAAGATAGGCTCATACAATGAGGACCCAAGTTGCAGAATGTGCGACGTGGGGGAAGAAACAGCCTACCACATACTGTGTGAATGTGAAGCGTTAAATCACAAAAGACAGGCATTATTTGGGCAACCGAAAATGAGCCCACAGGAATATATCAACCAACCAGTCTCGGGGTTATACAAACTTGTAGAATAAACAAGACTAATGGGAGGATTGGTATAAAAGACAATGGGAGATTAGGCACAAAAAGTCCAAGAGGCTGCACTGCCTCCGGTAGTGAAAGACGGACAGACAGGAAGAAGAAGAAAAAGAAGAAGAAGTTGTACAAGTTGTAAAATAATATTTAAAGTTCAGTTTACTTAATAAAAATGTGACAATTACAAGTAAGATAGTTTACTTGTAAACCGACTTTCCTTAGAATTAATTAAACTGAAATAAAGGGTTAATAAAAGTGTCTTTTATCTAAGTTAAATAAACATAATTTTTTATCGTCTGTAAAACGAGATAATAACAATCAAATTGTGCATAACTACCATTGTCGATATCTGTCATATATAAAAGCCCTGCATTCATTGTGGAATATTTTGAAAACGGTTTTAACGATATTTTTTAAAAACTAATGCAATATAAATCAGGGTATTAAAATATAAAAAAAAACTAAATTATTGACCGTTTTGTTAAAAATATAAAAAAAATTACAGGTTTGTTTGTTATTAGGAAAAAGTTTACACTATTTTATTCTTTTTTTACGTAATCGCCCTTATGGAAGGTGTATTTTAGGACTACGTAGGTTCAAAAAGTAAAAAATTGTGTAAAATATTACTTAATAGGTGTGCACAGTCTCCTAAAAAAATAATATTTTCAAGCATAACTTTTGGTAAAGCGTATTTGATCCTACTTGAAACAGCGCTTAATTTGGGGTCCATTCAAAATACTGCATTACAAATAAGACTAAAATAGAAAAAAATATTATGATTCATACAGTTACTAGTCCCGGCTTGTTCAATAATTTATTTTTATTAAAGAGAGATGGGCGAGCTCGGCGCGGATGGCATTGAAGAGACGAAGATAAAAGATATTTATCCAAATCTTGATTTGATTTGTTTACGGGTCGGGCTTAACTTACTATAAGGCGATAATTTTATCTACGAATGTCGCAAGTGAACTTCTTAATACGCTAAATCGTCCAAAATATCACTGCAAAATATTTGAACTGCTATTTTGAAAAATATCTTTTGAAAAGCGGTCGCATTAGGTTTTTTTAAAACAACATATTATAAACAATTTTAGAAAATCACATAATATATTTAAAAGGGTTCAGTCAAGGGCGGATTTAGAAAATCTTTACGGGGGGATGTCCTAGGCAGAATAACCGGGGGAGTTTAAGGGTATTTGTATTGAAATACCCCTCACCGTAGAAGGGGTTCAAGGTCCGGGGTTCGGGAGTCCCCAGTCAGGTTAGCCACCCGTCTGCCTTCATTTGTAAATTGCAAATTACGGTATAGTCCAGAAAACGAACCATTTCGCCAAAGAATTTTTTTAATGCAAAAAACATAGACTTGAAATTTTGACAGCAGGTAGCGAATAGTCCAAGGATCAAAATCTATATCATGCCGAAGGGCGCCTTTACCTTCGTGGTGGTTGCCAAACCATCTCAAGGGTGGAATTTTTTTATATTTTAACCACAGGAATCGGTAGAAAAATGATTTCTAAGCAAAAAATATTCTATGAATTTTTTTTAAAAAATACATGCTTCTCGAGTTATTTGCAATCAAAAGTCGAAGTTTTTCATCGATAAAATCAACGTTTTTAATCGTTTTGCAACTAACTCGATAAGTACCTATGAATTTTATTAAAAAGAAACTGTAAATAAAAAACTTGTAGCTTTTAAAAAAAAAACGAATAAAATATATTTTTTTGCAACTGCTGTGGGACCCCTACAAACCAAGTTGTGGGTTGTTAAATGTAAGCTGTTATTTATCAAACACAAAATTCCAGAGTTTCAAAGGCAAATAACGCAAAATCTATGTATTTTTCTAAAAAAACAATGCTAAAT
Source organism: Listronotus oregonensis (assembly GCA_019359885.1). Taxonomy (NCBI): domain Eukaryota; kingdom Metazoa; phylum Arthropoda; class Insecta; order Coleoptera; family Curculionidae; genus Listronotus; species Listronotus oregonensis. The sequence continues at coordinate 53,227 of JAHBCN010001460.1, forward strand.
TTTTGAAGAATTTGCAAAGAAATTTCTTTTTTTTAAAGGTATGTATCACAAAAATTGAGTGAGTTATGATTTAAATAAAATTAGATCAAAATTTTTTAGTGCAAAAATCTTTAAAAACAACCCCTTAATTACCACCCTAATTAAAATGAGTTGTAGCACTTTTTCAATTCTCTTTATTTATGTATCATAAATACATTTTAAAATTTTAACCGATTTAAATTGCTTAATTTTGAAAAAAAAGCAGCTGCAAGTGAAAATCAAATTTCAGAATTTTAATAAAAAATGACCTTTTCTTTAAAATAACTTGAAACCTAAGGAAGATACGTAAAAATTACTAAAGTATCAAATTGTAGCTCTTTAAATTACAAACATTTTGCTTTTTTTTTTTTTATTTACTGTATGACGGAAATTAAGTGAGATATAAACGTTTAAAACGCGTGTGTATAGACGAGCACTACCTTTTTTCAGCCCCTTAGACTCACTCCTTTAAAAAGTAAGACTTTTAAACAGTTTCAATATATAGCACTTATAGCTCTTAAAAAAACAACAAAATGGTTTTTTAAAGAACTTTTTATCACAAAAACTGAAGGAGTTATGCTTAAAACACAATTTTTATGGAGTATTCTAAAAGCCCAAATACATTTTTTTTTGTAAATATCTTTTCATTTCAATACATTTTTTAATGTAATTGTACGTAGTTTTCCTATTTTATCCATTAAATAAATATTTTTTTCATTAATCCATAATAGGGGTTACTTTTAAGTGTTGAATTACTTCAGCTTATATTTCAAAGATTAAACATTTATTATTCAACTTATTTAAGCCAAGTTTTACTTAATTTAAGCTTAAATATGAAAGTAAAGTAAGTTTTGAAGGTTTTAGTAATAAAGGGTAGTTTTCACCCCCTAAAAAATAAAAAGGTGCTTATTGGCATATTGCACACTTTAAGGGTTAATTCCAACTTTTTATGCGATTCGATGCATTTTTTAAAAAATCCGCGGATTTGTACTATTTTTTGCATTGTAGTATTGTAAGGGGTGGATTTTTGAGGATTAAAAAAATTTCAAAAATTTAAAATTTGCAATACATTTGTCATATTTTTAATTACCACTCTGTGACAATATGTTAATTTTTCTAGGGTAAATAATTGTTTTTGGGTTGATTTTCAAGAGTTGAAATATTTAAATAATGTTTTAAACAATTTAGTTCTTACTTTTCAACTTATTTGAGCCTATATTTATGTGACTTAAGCTTTAGTATGAAAGTTTTAAAGGTTTTTACAATAAGAGGTAGTTTTTACCCCTAAAAAAATAAAATCGCCTTTCAGCATAATGAAGATTTTGAAGAGAACGGCAAGTAAAGCTTAATCCCAAATTTTCCCTGCAAATACTGTGATAAAATATTAATTTCTTAAGGTAATTTTTTTTAATGAAATTATAATAGGGTTTGATAATATAATAATGTTTCAAAGAAGCAAAAAACTACTTTTTCAACCTATTTGAGTCAAAAATTTTTTTCAACTTAAGCGAATGTATAGCTTTATAGGTTTTGGGAATAAAGGGTAGTTTCACCCCCAAAAATAAAAAGCGCCCATCGGCATAGTACAGATTTTGAAAGGAGGGGGTTTGGTAAACCCCAATCCCAAATTTTATGTAAATTGCATGAAAATTTGCATTTTGAAAAAAATGCCAGGTTTTCCTTTTTTCAGCTTCGTTTTCTGGACTAGTAGGCCTACCTATTATAGCGACCACATTACTTTTTGAAACTAACCAAATGCAATAGGCAACATAAAAAGTTTTAATTAATAACTAACTAAGAACCGTAACACAGTTACGTTCTTCCATTTTTTAAATGTTTTTTTTTATATTTTTTCCCTTTTATTTTTTGGCTGAGGAGGGGGGGCGATCGCCCCTTCGCCCCTCTGGGGAATCCGCCATTGGTTCAAGTTCAGAATATTCAAAGAAATAGCGTTTTTCCCACATTTTTCTGCAAAAAAAGCACCATTAAGGTTAAGAAAAAATTGTTTGTTTTTTAGTTCTTTAAAAAAGTTTCATCGACAGTATCGCGGTAAAGTTATTAAAATGAAAAAATAGTAAATATTTTTTTAAAAAAAATAGTTACCCTTTTCTAAGACTCTTTTAATTTATAATGTTTTGTTTTGGTCCCAAAAAATATGGTTGGATGGGTTGTGATTTTGCTTTACACGGTCTGCAAGCTTAAATTATAGCTCCTAAATAAACCAAGTTGTAAAAGGGGGAAAATGAAGACGGTTTCCAGGTAATTTGTTGAGCGTCCGCAAGCCGAACGGAAGGGGCGTATATAAACAACTTATTTTATGCTGCACTGTTAATTTATATTAGGGGTGATGACCCTTTTTGTTCTGCTAACAGATTAAATTTGACAACAGTGTTTGTATATCTTTTTTGATTTTACCGTAAATAAGGGGGGAATTTAAAAAAATACTAGTAAAACATATTAAACCCCCAAAAGACGTCAACAAAAAATTGATTAAGTCAACTTGAGTTTTAGGGTGGAGCATTATTATACAGGGTGTAAAAAGTATGATCTCACGTTTTTCATGGACGATATTGAAAAAGTTAAAAGGTTTATATGACATTTGTTCCTTGACAGATTTTTGTCTAAACGATATCAAAGTTACAAACTTTGGTAGTAATTTTTTTTGAAAAGCTTAACAATTGGCAACGTTCGTCTTAATCGCTGCTTGGTAGATTTATTTGCTAATAAAATAAACTAAGTTTTAATTGTTTTAAATCTATAAATAAAAAAAAAAAATAATAATTATGTTAAAAATTTAAAAACCAATTGGCAACAGCGTATCCGTAGCGTGAAGTTCGTCAAGTCAGTCGTTTATTCCGGGGTTTTTATTGTACGTATTGGTTGCGGTATTTTTGTCCGTTTTTTAATTAATTAGGTAAAAGGGGTTAGTTGAAGTGACCTGGTGTAGAAACTAAAAGGACGACATTTTGAGCAACTTATTTAAACTGAAATGTAGCTTTTTTTTAATGAGAGACTTTCTATTCTTCAAACAAAATAAAAAAGTGCTGTTTTAAAACATAATAATTTGTGTTGTTAAAATAAATATGCAGCTTAATTTTGTGGTAAGTACATTTACTTGTAATTACAAATAAAATGTAAAAAAACATCTCTTTAAAAGAAAGTGTAAATATGTAAAACCTCGCAAAGAACGTTCGACGGTCGACTCAATGTGATGCAGCGGACCCGCTGTTGCCAAACTTTTAAAACCTTGAAGGAGCATATTTCGAAAACAATTGACTTTTGACCCATGTGATTTTGCCGTGTTTTGAGCTCCACTCTCCCCCATTAAAATCGTGAGCCTCATACTTTTTACACCCCGTATATTCTGTGAAATATGTATTTTTGTATTACTTATAAGTAACAGTAAAAAAAGTTGTCATATAAATTTATAAAGATTTCCTTAAAATATTTTTTAAATTAAATAATTTCTTCTGCCCTCTACCACCGCATAAAAAAGCCAGAACTCTGTTTTTTTTAATTTAATTTATCAAGATATAATTATACTTTCTATTAATTATTGCCAGTCAACAATTTTTTTAAATTAGCCTATAAAGAAGGAACTTATTTTTCAGCTTTTAGGTAAGCTTAAAGGACAGAAGATTATTAATTATTTAGTAAATGGTCATATTTTCAAAGATTTCTCTATTTTTTTTTTACCCTTAAGAAAGGGTGGGGAACAAAATATATTAAAATATTTTAAAAATCAAATAGCCAGGTTATTATTAATCAAATTTTACAAAACTTAAAATTAAAAAAATTGATATTTTCGTTCCGGCCCTTTGGGTATATCTGAAATTGCTAAGTGTAGTAGGTAAAAAACGAGGAAAATTTCTTTAAATATTTTTTTACATTTTTTTTTGTGCCAATCATTGTATCATACTGCTATGGTTAATGGAAGGAATTTATAATTTAGGAGTAAAATACCTGATTATTGATATAAATTTATAATTTAATAATAAAAGACCGATTACGTATATTATTTTTACGTTTTTTTTTCAAAGATCTCTAAATAATATTATGACAGGTACAAATACAACCGTCAGAGAATGAGTATACGCCAATATGTTCTATATTCTTCTATTATTTAACGATCATAACATAGGCAATTAAAAACACACAAAACAAATATTTAGTCTACTCATAGTCAAGTTGCCTAAAATTGGAATTTTAAAAAAAAATATGATTCTTACAATTTAATATGTCGGACAAAAAAACCAGGTGATGCATTAGAATCGATATTACCATTATTTCTTATTGTCCGACAAAAATATGTTTTCTAAGAGATGGTCTGATAAAATACCGTAAAAAATTAAATTAATAACAGACGGAATATGCATGCTTGGATGTTGATCCTGAAAAATAATAAAAAAGCATTTATATTTCATGTAAAACTCTTAAATGCCCGGTATTCCTACTGGAAGCGAAAACGCGCATAGTCGATGAAATGAGAAAGTAGATTAACTTTTATGAATTTTATTTAAAGAGACAAATTTTAGAAGTTGCAAAAAAAAGTAGAAAATCTGTTTAATGCAAAAAAATAAAATAAAATATAGGGTCAATGATAATCGAATTTTGATGTTTTACAGTTAGTAGTAAAGATTGTGGCACTTTTTAACTAAACTTTTTTTGCAATTATTTATAGTTGTTATTTTTTTTGTAATACCCAGAGGTTAAAATTTGCTTAAAAATTAACAAAAAATAATAATAATGAAAAATTTGAATAAAAAACTTTTAAGTATTAAAAAATTGCTTTAAAACACACTTTTGATATTTTTAATTTAAAAATTAAATTTAAAAATAATAATAAATACAATCCTGCAGTGATGGCAAAAATGGCTTTTTTTTTTAAAAAGGGGGGCCAATCACAACGTTTTCATTGGTAGGTCAACGTACAGTTAATACTTTTTGATACACTATAGTTTCTTTGCATCTAATGCTAAAAAAAGTTAAATTAGTGCGTCCACGAAGCAACATTTATAGTTTTGCACCACGACAATGCTTCGTTCCATACGGCGCTGCAAACAAATCGATTTTTAGTCACACAGTCGAAGGTAAAATTATTAGAACATCCACCTTACAGCCCCAACTTATCACCATGTGAGTTCTTTTTGTTTCCAAAACCTAAAAATAAAATGCGTAGTCAACGTGCTTCAAATCCAAATGAAGCTGTTTCTGGGTTTGAAAGTATTGTTTCGGAAGTCTCCCAGTACTATGACATTTGTGTTTTACTTATTGGTTTTATCGAATGAATAAATATGTTAAGCTAAAAAAAGAATATTTTAAAAAACACTTAAGTATTTTTTCTTCACAAATAAGTTGTAAAGTTTTTAAAAATTTTTGGTGCGACCTTTGTATTTTATTCTAATTCTGACTTTTTTAAGTGTCTATAGCAATATATTAAGGGTTCAGTTATAAATCACCAGGTAGAAAACCGAATAAATAATATTTTACCAGTGTTATAAAAGACGCGACAATACCCCATAAGCAAGAAGCAAACATCATACCTTATCCCTCAGCTTTAACCTAATATTAAATTGCTATTTGGGTAAATACAAATAGGCATTTTAGTTGGCTTTACAACACAACGAAATGCCGAAATGAGGTCCCAAAGCAAATTTCTAAAGGCGTGAACATTATTTCCAAACGGGTGCTTGCCTTAAGCTACCCTTACGTAAACTGCCTTATTAGGTATACATAGCGTAAATACCGAGAATATTGTTAGGTAAAACATGCTTTTATGTTGCTGCAAATAATGTAAAAACTATGCTGAAGATCATTATAAAATAACGAGATAATTAACGAGAAACATGTTCTCTGATTATAGCAGCAAGTTTATTATTGTAGTAGCAGGTAATTATTTTATTTTTACTTGCCTTTTAGGTAAACACACTGAGGGTAATTTTATCATAAACCAAAAAAGAGCTTTTTGCATAAAAGGAGATGAAGTAAAGATCGGCCTTTTTTCGCCCATCATATTTGTAAAAATTTAAAGTTTCAATTTACCCAATTTTATTTTTGTCATTTATGACTTTACGTCAAACATTTTACCAATTTTAGTTTTAACTATTATTTAATTTTCGTTTAAGATTTTATACTTTATTCCTCTCTTAAAATTAGTGGCGGATTTTTAGATAAAAGTCCCTAAAAAAAAACAAAAACTTTAAATGTTTTTGTTTTTTTCTGGGGATATTTTTTTTTCTGTTTCAGAGACCAGGACCGAAGCAGTCCCATTGTATTAAATTTTGTTTGTCGTGTCCCCACGAACATATCTATTACTCAGTTAGATATTATTTTGGCGCTAAGGGTTTATGTTTGAATTTAAGATGATTTTAGCTCTATTATAAAGTTTACCAATAAAAAAGATTTGGCAAAAATGTTATTTAGGAATAAAGGGTTATTTTTAGCTAATTGAATGAGGTTTGGTTAAATTCCCAGCATTTCTTTATTAGTTGTCGGATTGTAAATATTTGGTCTGTGGTGGAGCGACCTCTTCTGAAACCACACTGGTATTCTCCTACGATTTCTTCCGCGCATGGTCTGAGTCTTCCTAGGAATAAATTAGCAAATATTGCATGGCATGTTTAGTAGCGCGATACCTCTTGTTGTAACTTTTCATTTTATCCCTTTTTTATGTATGAAGACGATGACTCCTTTCTTCCATTTATTTGGTATTTCTTCTAAGGTCCATATGGCTTTTAGCAGTTAGTGAAATTCCTTGTACAAGGTCTCTCCTCCACATTACAAACATTCTGCGGGGATATTATTGCTTCCTGGCTGGAGTTTTAAGGTGACTTTTGAACCTCTTCGTAGGTGGGCAAGACATCCAGTATTTCAGCTGTCTGCACGGTAGGTTGTGTAAAGTGTCGCTGTCGTTGTCGGTATTAAGAAGTCGTTGAAAGTGTTTTTTCAAGCGCTCATGACTTCTCGGTGGCCGGTTATGACTTTGTCCTCTTCTGTCCTCGGAAAATTGTTTGCTTTGGGTTGGTATCCTTTTTAATATTCGCTATTCCTCTGTGGTATGCTCTTGTATTTTTATTTTGTCTATGTGGCTTTATTTCTTTTATTTTCCTTTCTTGGGGTTCTCGTTTTTCCTTATTAAATTTCTGGTTGTTGTTCTCAAACTTTTATACACTTTTGTTGTTCTCTCAGTTGGGTTTTGTAGCATTTGTTTTCTGGCGTTGTTTTCTCGTCAATTATTGTAGAGCACTCATCATCAAACCATTGTTTCCGTCGTCGTTTTGGTTAAAGTTCTAGTATCATATTTGTTGTCTTATTTATGCTTTCTTTAAGGTTACTTCACCTTTCCTCTACTGCTGACCTCTCTGATTCTGTTTGCTAGTGCCAGTTCATACTGTGCCTTCGTTATTTCATTTTTTAGTTTTTCTGTATTCCAATGTAGTCCAGCAACTGAAGACCTGAAAGTACCCAAGGCTGTAAATAAATCTGTACAGTTTTCATTTGTGTCGCAATTCTTAGGTCTTCGCGAATACTTTCGAGCGAGAAAAACTTTATCACGATTCCGGCGTGGGAACCCGCTAAAAATGGCCCCCAAAGTCCCAAAAATGAGTTTCCAACGAATATCTGCCAAAATATGGAAATTTGAAATTTTTAGACAAATTATAAAGATTACCTCGAAATCTACAAAAATGGTCCTTACCATGATTTTCGCCACACCAATATTTTTCGCAAAAACAGCCGTCGAAAAATCCATAACATTCCACATTGGATAGTATATGGTAGTAGGCTAAAAAATGCAGATGGGCAAAACAATTTTTTTATCAAAACGCAAGAAAGATGGTGAAGGAAATTTTCTGGGATCATTGAACACTTGCTAAGATCTTATTATAAAAAAAATGTTATTAACAAACCATCTTTTCAAAAAATATTAATAAATTAATGAGATACTCCCAAAATATTGTAAAAAATAAACTTTGACCCCTTTTTTTAATATTCTAGAAAATTCAGAATGGACCCAACCTCATATGCCATAATAGGTAAGGGTTTTCTCATTCCGATGAACTTTGAATGATTAAAAAATGTACATAATTGCCCGAGTAATGAAACAATTCGTCCGCCCGCTTATAAGTAAATCCATGAAGATAGTGGCATTCTAGCGGTAGAGCGGCAGCTGAAATAATGGGACTTTTGGGTCCCATTATCTCAAAAACTCTCACACAAATTAAAAAAAAATTATAGGGACCATTTTTGTAGACTACAAGGCGATTTTCATTTTTTGTCAAAACAAAAATTCTCCAATTTGCATATTTTGGCAGATATTTGCGGGAAACCCATTTTTCGGGCCTTGAGGTGCCATTTTCAGCCTTTTTCTGTTAATGTTAATAAACTTTTTTCATTTGAAAGCATCCCCAAAGTCCTAAGAATTGCGCCACAAGGGAAAACTGTACAGATTTATTTACAGCTTTGTCCCTTCATTTACTGGACTAATGTTGATTTGTGACGTTTGTTTTGTTGTTGAGTGTCGAAATTTTAGGTCCATTTTCGCTCTCACCAGAAAGTAGTCCCAGTATGCGTCTGCACCCCTCAAACATCGCACATCTAAGCAGTAACTGGCGTGCATTATATCTATGAGTATACAGTGTGTCCCAAATTGGTGGGGAATGTATGGGGATCTTGGAAACCACGATAGATAAAAAATCGGTTAAATGGGGAAAGTTTTGGACGATTATGTTAGTAAGCTAATTCCGTTTACTACATGGTTTTATCTATTCGGGTTTTTGAAAAATTAAAAAAAAACCTGAAACATGCATTTTCGAAAATCAGCCATATTTTTCCATATTTCATATCTCTAAAAACTTCTTCAAAGCAACTTTTTTTGTAGAATATGACCGAGTAGTAAATTTTTATTTTCTATGTTTCGGGTTTTTAGAATCATCATCTACTTTATTTTTTCATATGGACGCCATATTGGATTTTTACGCAGCCAAATAGTGCTTATTATTCTGATTTCAACCATGTATAACATGTTATAATTTAAGAGTTTATAACCTCATTTATTTCAAAAAACAAGTATTTTCTCAGTTGGCCTTGATTCCGGCAAACGTCATTTTTTTTGTAAACAATAAAATATTAGTAATTGGCAAAATAGATAAGCTGAACAGAAATTTCAGAAATTTACAGAAATGGGTTCGCGAACATAGCTATAACGTTAATAACGTGTTACAACAAAACTACACGTAACAAGTTAATTAAAACAAGTAAAAACAAAAACAATGAAAAGTGGCTAAACTAATATTCCTACTAACATGAAGATGTAAAATAACGACCTAAAATTCAAATTGTTGTCCACTTCTCCCAACATATTAACCTTTTTTTTTAATAGTAATAACTTTCCTATGAATGGTTGACTTAGGTATGTGGAATTATCTATCAACATCCCTGGTTGAAGATGTTGGATTTTTGGAAATGTTGGTTAACTGCAGCATCTCGTTGTCGATTTTCTTCAATGTACTTCTTAGTCGTGGTTTTTTAAAACTTCCGAATTCAAGCAAATTTGTAACCAGTTTTCGAAAGTATGTTAGTTTAGGATGCTGCCTTTCAGGAAAATTGTCGAAATACGTTTGCGCAGCTATAATAACATTTCTTCTGCTGCTAATGACACTAGATGACATTCGCCGGAATCAAGGCCAACTGAAAAAATATTTGTTTTTTAAAGTAGATGAGGTTATAAACCCCTAAACTATAACATGTTATACATTGTTGAAATCAGAATAAAAAGCACTATTTGGCTGCAAATAAATCCAATATGGCGCCCATATGAAAAAATAAAGTTGAGGATGATTCTAAAAACCCGAAACGTAGAAAATAAAGATTGCTTTAAAGAAGTTTTTACAGATTTGAAAAATTTTCACTTATAAAAAAAATATGGCCGATTTTCGAAAATGCATGTTTCAGGTTTTTTCAAAATTTCTCAAAAACCTGAATAGATAAAACCATGTAGTAAACGGGATTAGCTTACTAACATAATTGTCCAAAACTTTCCCCATTTAACCGATTTTCCATCTATCGTGGTTTCCAAGATCCCCATACATTCCCCACCAATTTGGGATACACTGTATGATTGATTTCGTGTTTTGCCGTCATTAGATATCCATGTCTGTTTGTGTATGTTTTTGTGTTGGTACATAGTGGATTTGATGCGTCAGTTATGTGTGGTTGATGGTTGATATTAATCGAGTGCCGTTATTATTGCTTTCGTCATGGAGGCTATGGTTTTCGATGGTTGATTTATAGGCTTTTTTTCCGATTTTTACGTAGAAGTCTTCCAGAATTAGTTGCATGTCCTGTCTGGGGAGAGAGTCTATCAATTGTTCTAGTTGTTCGTTGAATACCTTCTTTTCGTCCTTGGTTTTTTTATCAGTAGGTGCATGTGCACATATTAAAGAGTAGTTGTACCAATTCCCTTTAAGTCTTAGTCAGCAGAGTCGTTCGTTGATCGGATGGAATGTATTTAATTTTTATTTACAACCAAACCGGTTCCAAAAACATGACTGTCTTGGTTATCACCACTGTAGAAGACAGTGAAGTTGCCAATTTTCACATAATCCTTGCCCGGCAATTTGATTTTCTGAATTGCCGCTATGTCCATTCCAACTGACTCCAAAACTTTTATTGTTTAATTTGATGCTCCGGGTCGATAATAACATGTACATATGTGTATGTCCTTGTTCATTCGCATTCGTCGTTTATTTTTTTAAACAGACCAGCTCCGAGGCTTACTGTTAGTTTTCATAGCAATAGGTCTTTTCGAGATAGGGGGCTACTCCTATGCACAGCTTAAATCGATCTACACGACACGTACCTATCATAAGATGTTGTGTACGGTTTTTTCTCAATACCCAAGCAACGTTCGTTTTTTCAGTGAACCAAATATTAATTTAATAAATCACAACAAAATGGGAAAAGAACTAATAATAACAAAGATATGCGTCTATATATAACTTATCTCTAAATTCAATATTAATAAAAGTAAAAAGTCAACTTTAAGTCAAGTTTCAATGGAAAAGTTTGCCGGAAAATGGAGTTAAATTACCGTTTGTGCGGAGTTTCCGAAAGGCTAAAAAGTTTCGCGAACATTCATACCAACTTATTATCTCTTGAGAAAAAGCGATAAAATTCACTTAGAAGTTTGAGTATAATCTTTCCAGTTCTGCCTGTTACTGTTCTTATTTGCTTTAAGATTTATAAATATTATTTTTTCATAAAACATTATTTGTTTAAAACCATTTTTTAATTGTGTTTCAAATTCGACGTATGATTCATGTAGCATAATCTAATCTTTTTTTAACTCTTTCGGAGTAAAAAGGAAAAAAACCACAGTTTAATTCTAGGTACAGTAACGGCCATTAAATTTTGGGCAATTCTTTTCCCTAATAAAAAAACAGGTGTCCGTTGTCAGTGTCTAAATAGTTATTTTCCTAACAAGTGCGCAAAGTGATACTTTCCGTGCGGAAAAGTCACTTTGCGCAAGCGTTAGGAACAAAATTTTTCCTACGAGCGTCAGATAATACCAATATTAAAGCAATGACTATTTTTTAAATTATGTTTATTCTGAAAGAACTACTACAACATATTTATAAATGGGAATTATTTGTTGATAACATTTACAACAAAAGAACAGTTATTAGCATATTGTAAATTAATTGCAGAACCTGTAATTTCATTTAGCGGGTGGCTTATGAAAGCGCTTATTGTACGGCTTAATGAAGGTTGACTTAGCTCAGGAGGGGAGTTGTTCATGGTCAATATTTTATTCGACATATCCTTATTCTAATTTGTGGATTCATCAATGTAGCTCTCAGCCACAGCCGTTGATTTCCAGCCCCCAAGTCGCTTGACATTGGTAATTCCTTCTCCAGAATCCGCTAACATAGTCGCAGAGGATCGACGAAAACTATGTCCAGTGTACTCTTCTGGATTTTTTAATTTTAGGTATGCAGCAATTTCTAAAGGCATTTTACCTATTGAATTTATTCCCACACATTGCGTACTGCATGCTCCTTGTTTATCCTGGACAAAAAAACGTCTGTGTGGGCTATGTGGTTTTCGCAAATTTGCATATTTACGGTACAATTGCAGATAAAGTCCGTTATTAGTTTCATCGGACACTACAAAGATTCTGGAAGTGTTATTTTTACTGTCAGGAATTTTCACCACTATCAAAGTTTCATTATCCTGTATGTCATCAATCATTATTTTTGTAAGTTTATCTCTCCTACAAGCACCGGCTAATCCAAAAATTGTAGCAACTTTTATTAGAAGGTAAATATTATCAGGTGCTTCTTTCATGAATCTTGAAACTTCTTCTTTGCTGAAAGTTTTGATTTTTTTTGGCCGGTATCCCACGTTTTGGTGTTTAAGTAGTGATGTTAGCTTGAAATATGAACTAAAATCAAGGTTCCTTTTCACTTTGAGGACACATTTTAACATAGAGTACTTACTCCATAAACTATAAGGTTTATATGTTTTTGCAAATCCGCAAAATAGACCAAGAACACTTCTTCTTTAATACTTTTTGTCCCCTTGCTGGAGCACCAGTTTTCGAAATGACTATATTGATTCTCATATTTTTCACGAGATTTTGCTGGTAATAAATTCAAACTTACGGTATTTGCTGCATCTAGGATAGAATCTGGTAGCTCCTCATCGGAGCTACTCATTTTAAATAATTATTTTTGTCGGATTTTTATTTAATTAAAAAAAGATGCTATGACGCCTTTTCATTAAAAATGCTTGTTTGTATTGAAATTCATTTGGGCAATTGCTTGTTCATATGGAAACGAAGAAAAAATCTGACCTGTGTTAAAATCACCAAGATTACATATTGTTGCTTGACTTGTCATAATCATTTATTATTATTATACAGGGTAATTAAAAAAATGTTTTTTTGTGTTTCAGTTGAAATATTGAAAATTACGAAGTAACAAACAAAAAAGAGAATAAACTAAAACTTGCAATGACTTCGTATATTGCATGAAATAGCCTACAATTACTAAAATACATATAAATCTTGCTTACCTGTAAGATTTTAGAGTAGTTTTACTTTTCCGCACGCCGTGCGGAAAAGTGCAACTTTGCGCACTCAAATGCGTGCGGAAAAGTGAACTTTTCCGCACGCTCGTAGGAAAAATATTTTTTTAAAATGCCAAACTTAATTTTAGATTAAAAAGTATTAATGATTCATTATATTAAGCAAAGAGGTTGGCCAGAAAGGGATGTGACGAAAGAGCTTAAAGTCCCAAAGAGTACTATTCATTTCGTTAACAAAAAAAATGGCAGGAAACACACTTCTTTGAGAGAAGAGCTGAAAGTCCCAAACTATCGATTCAAAAACAAGACAGTAATTTAGTTCCCATTTAAATATGTAGTTACAGCAAAAACAAGAAGCAATTTCCCAGCATCGGTTAGAAGAATAAGGCACGGCGAAGAATAAGGCAAATATCCGAATCACGCTGCCACCCGGCAGCCTTAAAACCGTTTTTAACAAATGCAAATAAAGAACAACGCATTGGATTTGCTCTTCAATTTTACTTGAAACCTCTGACTTTTTGGGAAAATATAATATTCACCGATGAAAAAGTGTTTCAGTCGTGCTACAATGGGATACTTAAGGTATACAGGCCTCAAGAAACACGATTTAATGAAAAATATACCCAAAAGGACAGAAGTAGTCGGCGATTTTTTGTAAATGTTTGGGGGTGGCTGAGTGCACAAGGACTTGGTGTATGTTATTTTATCGAAGGAAGGTTCAATGCGGAGGTATATAAAGATCTACTACAGAATATAATGCTTCATTCTGTACTGGATCGATTTCCGGACAGAAATTTTATTTGTCAGTAAGATAAGTGTCCCGTTCAGGATTTTACCGTGGTCCACACGTAGTCCGGATTTAAATGTTATTGAAAATGATACGAAATAAGACTAATTAATGAAAGTACTCTAAGTAATGTTTTAAAAGGGTTTTTAAGCAGATAAGCGCATTGTCAAAAAGTTAATGGTGGAGTTTTTAATACCTAATAAAATAATTAAAACAATTAATTAAATAAAGGATAAAAGGCTTAAACGTTTTATTCTTTAGGTTTTATTCAAGTGCATCATAACTTGTTTTACCTCTAGAGATATGTCCCTAAATTAGAATTGTGTTTTTTTTTATTTTGCTCCGAAAGCGTTAGAGATATAAAGGGATGTTCAATAAGTTTTGCGGTTCGATAAGAGAGGACGTTGTTACTAGCATATATTTTTTTTGTTATGTTGTGGTTATTAGGTATTATTAGGCATTTGGTATCGACGTGTCAGTATTTTTTTACAATGGAAAAAATCAAGTATCGTGCAGTGATTGAATTTTTATTTTTGGAAGGTTTAAGAGCAAAGAAAATTTATAAACGAATGTTGAAAGTGTAGAAGGACTTTTCGCCTTCAATTGTTACAGTAGAAAGATGGTTTGCTGAATTTAAACGTGGTCGTACAAGCCATAAAGACGATCTACGTCAAGGACGTCCAAAAACAGCAACAACACCAAAAGTCGTAGAAAAAATACAGCATATCCTATTAAAAAATTGTCGAGTGACTGAAAGATATTTAGTAGAAGCTCTTGGCATCCCTTTGAGCAGTGTAAGCAATATTTTGAATGAAGTATTGGGTTTCAGAAAGCTTTGTGCACCGTGAGTGCCGCATTTACTAACAATGGAACAAAAAGACATTCTAATGCGACTTTCTCAGCAATATTTAGAGCGTTTTCGAAAGGATAAAGTGGATTTTGTGCATCGATTTATTACCACGGATGAAACTTGGGTCTATCACCATGATCCTGAATCAAAACAAGCGGCAAAAGAGTGGTGTGAACGAAGGTGCATCAGTCTTTTGGGATGCGAAAGGAATTTTGTTTGTAGATTATTTGCAAACTGGTACAACAATTATTTTGAATATTATTTTAACCTTTTAGACCAGCTAAAGGAAAACATTCGTGAAAAAGACCCGGTTTCCAGAAGAAAAAAGTTCTTTTTCATTAGAACAATACACGGTGTCACAAGAGCATTTGGACAATGGCTAAAATCCATGAATTAAAGTTCGAATTGTTGGAGAATCCACCGTATTCACCAGGTTTGGCCCCTAGCGACTGCCATCTGGTTCTAGATCTAAAAAAATGTATGCGTGGAAAGCATTTTGCATCAAATGATGAGGCCATGACAACTGTGAAAAAGTATTTTGCAGCCCTTCCAGATTCTCACTTCAGGGATGGAATTCATAAATTGGAATCTCGTTGGAACAAGTGTATTGATGTTCAGGGAGATTATACTAAATAATAAAGTGTATTTTAAACCATAAAATTATGTTTTTCTTATCGAACCGCAAAACTAATTGAAGGATCCGGTATATAGGATATGCTATATGAATCATTCGTAGAATTTGACACAGAATTCAAAAATGGATTTTAAAAAATGGTGTTCCAATGATAAAGATTAACTTTGGTGTCAAAATTTACTTATTAAATCACCATGTATATTTTTTCTTTAGTGCAAAACATGCGCAAGAATAAATTATGATAGTTGTGTGCGAGCATTTTTTTAACCCAACACATTATCTTTAAATGAATTTGTTTCATATTTTAGCCACTCACTGTATGTATGTATAGCTGCTTATTTTTTTTAGGCAACTAAGCCGTAATATATACAACACTTATTTAATATTATTTAGGGTTTATTTAAAATACATATACTTGGCAGGCGGATCAGAGACTAGAAGTTCTAATAACTCCTTTATTTAATAAGAAAAAAAATGACTCGGGTAATACCAATGACAAACAATTATTTTTAGTTCTCCCACAGCAACAATAATAAAAACGGCATCGCATATTCCATCCGCTCAGAATGCATCCCTCGATGCGCGTGCTGCTTTCGCTATTTCATTCCCAAACCGTCAACGTTTTTCAGGTGTTTTAGTCGAAGCGCGTTCGCCAACTTGATCGAGGCATTGTACGGTCGGGCATGGCAATGTAGCTTCCAGGCATTACGTAAAGTTTCTTAAAAAATATGTCAAAATTTTGAAATGTTTTTATATTAGCCATAAGTATTATAGAGAAATATAAGGTATCGAAAAATACTTAAAAATTAATATTTTTAGTAAAAAGTGCTATTTTTCTTATTTGAAGTTATAATTTTTATTCAAAACTATAGACTATATTGTTATATTGCTAGGTAAGTAAAATTATTTTAGATACAAAAATTTCGCTTTTGGCTTTTACTAACTACCTACCAGAATTTTAATAACAAACCTTTCTATAGAAATATCTTGGCAAACAATTCAACACTTCAGTTTTGAGATACAGAGCGTTTTATTTTGGTGTACATAATGTTGTTTTGTAAATATATTGAAAGTTACATTTATAGCAAATTTACACACTTAATAAAATTTAGGTAATAAATAAGGTTTATTTATTCATTTTTTAATTTTTAGCAAAAATTTCGTTGCGGCGGTCAATTTAGATTTTTTAAGATAAGTATAAAAACTAAGTTTTTAAGTCTTTTACATTACATGTCTTAATAAGACATACTGTGTTCGTATAAAATGCTTTCTATTAAATTACCTTTCGTATATTTTTTTTTAAAGTATTTTATTTAAAAATGGTAAATCTAACAGAAATAAAACAGAATTACCTAATTCATGTTAAAAACCTGAGAACCCACTACTGGTAAATTTGAATCAAACATAGAAATTAATATAAATACATTGTTTTTGATATTACAATAAGGATTTTCTCAGAAATAAGATGCTTAGTTAGAATAACATATTCGCCTGAGTCTCTTTAAAAATACGGATGGTTGATGGAGAATAAGATCTAAAACTAAGAGTTTTTACCAGCAGGTGCATTTACTTTTTGTGGTATGATAAAAAATTGAACAAACAACAACTTTTATTGTAATAATAATATAATTATAAATAGTAATAATTGAAATAATCACTGACGGGTTTTATTTTATTAATTAATTACACAGATCCAAAAAAAGTGGTGTGTGCTAGGTGTCGTACTAAGATTTTTTGGCGTATTTTTTTCCGCTGAACACAAATTCAAAGTCAAAATTGGGAGTAAAACAACAAAAAAATCAAGAAAAACCCAAAAACCAATACATTTATCGGCAAAAATCTGCTACCACGGAATGTTTGGTCTAAGGCTATATAAGTTATGAGAGATACAAAACAAAATTATTAAACAAAAAATAAAGCTTTTTAAATTGTTTATATAATAAGTTTGATAAACATTTTGATAAGGTAAATATTAAAAGAAATATTAACAAAAATGTAATTTTAACAAAAAAATTCAGTCCAAAATAGAAAAAAAAATTTTTTTATTAATGTGATTTTTGTTTTTTTTTTTATATTAGACATTATTTATTTTAATTATTTAAATCCCAAATTACTTAAACTTTGCAGAAAAAATCCAAAAATTAAAAAAAAATATTTTTTAAATTTTTTCCAAGGGTATATCTTGAAAAAATCCTGAATATTTGGTTTTTCGATTATAACCCGAAAAATATTGCATTTAGAAAAAGGTTATATAGCTTACATTAAAGTTGTAAAAATACATAGTTTATATTTTATAAAGTTTCGCGTTTTTTTTATAGTTTTTAAGATATTGACGTTTTAAATTTAAGAAAAAATCGTTAAATCTGAAATTACGCCTTTTTTCGATTTTTTTTGCTGTTTAACCCACAGTTCTTAGTCTTAGTCCGACACCCAGCCCACACCACTTTTTTTAAAGACCTGTGTTATTCATAAAATTAACTTTTTTTAATGGGACACCTTATATACATACACTGTGTTAAAAAAGTCCCGGACCCCCTTAATAATTCGTAAACGCGCCCTTTTATCAAAAAGTGCCCCAAAGAAAAATTATGGATCTCTTTAAGATCTACATTAGGAAGATAACTTTGCATATACAGGAGGCATCACAACAGTAGTAGAGACCAAAGTTACCTTTTTTTAAATGGAATGGTATATTTTTTTATGTATTTTTCGATTCTACGCAAAATTTTAACACAACTTCAAAATATATCAAAAAATGTTAATTCTATTAATTTAGGCTTATCTTATTGCTCTTATTTTAAATTATTTTTAAAGTGTTTTTTACAAATCGGCGGGAAAAATACACAAGATAGCTATTTTAAATTTTTGTTTAAATATAAGGAGAGCCACAAGTACGGACCTCTTTAGTTCTACTTGGATGATCTAGTACCAGTTTATGTTAGACTATGATACACATGTTCAAAAAATGTAAGATTTGGTACTATTTAGTTTGAGAAACGTTCTATATAAAGTGTTTTGGTTTCTGTATTATAATTAGTAGCTTACCCTTCAATAAGTGTTAATTAACATATTTAACAAAAACCATCCATAATTTTACTGCATAAGACACCCCACTTAAATAGTTGTTATCAGAGCCTTGGACAATTTTAAATACCTAAATAATAATTTGAATATTAGATTGTCCTTTAAAAACCTGTATCTTTCTTACTATTGCCTTTTGTATAAAAGTAAATATTGCTAAAGTGAAATATTTTAACACAGTCTTTTTCAGTGATTGGTAAAACATTTCCTTTCACCCTGTTTATATATTATGATTTTTTTATTTTTATTTTCGAAAGCATTTGTTGTCCGGAAACATATAAAGCTCTATACTGATTAATAAATTAATTAAAGCACGGTTTAAACATAAAGGCACATGCATTAGCGAAGTATATAAAAGATTTAATCAACCTGTTTTACCGCACAGGCTTTGTGTTTTAATTAATTTATCGGAAAGAACAAATAAAAAGAAAAACAAAATAACAAAAATAGGGTTTAAAATAAAATTAAAGCTCCAGACATTCACTGTACGTTGGGATGAATCGTCATCGGTGATTCGCCAGCATCAAATTTGTTCATATTTATATGAAAGACCCCCGTACGTCGCAGGCGACGTACCGGATTGTAACTAAGGCCGGTGTCAGCAAATCGTCTCTTCAAAGCAGTGACTAGATTTATTAGAATATCACTCGGCAATGGTACTGTGATGGACTTGGACTGTTAAAAGATAAAACAAAATTTAAAATGAAAATGTTTAAGTATTTTTCCTTCCAAAATCAAGTTTATTAGATTACGCTTGTAAAAAGCTTCCTTCTCTTACCCACTTACCAGCTCTAGGGACTCTGTTGTTCTTTCATAGATATTTTTTGCGGCTTCTGCTTCAAGGAATTAGACAGTATAATTTCTCAACCGGCAGCTTTCAACAGAGCAACACGTAAAAATACATAGTGGTACTCTTATGCATTATTTTTCAGTCTAACTTGAGATACCCCAAACTTTGTTCATTTCTTTGTTCCCAGAGTGTCGTCATATTTAAGTGCCGGGTTTATACACTATCTCTCATCACACTTAGTTTTCAGGCTTTAAGCCTTTTAGGACTGTCCCAAGATTTAAAAAATAATAAAAAATTACTTACCACTAAAATTAATTTTATATTTTTTAAAAGGCTGTATACATTTTCAATTAAAAACTATTACAGAAAATTAATATTGTTATTGTAAGAACCACTTCGGTAGGATGTTTTCTATTTTCCTGGCATTTGTTAATAAAAGTGTTGATACTTATATTTCTTAAATAACTTTTTCTGGCGAGTCATTTTATCTTTATTATGGAGCCTTCATTTATATAATTTATAAGTTTAATCTTAAGGGATTACATTCTTTTCAACTATAAGGGAAAAAAGTTTTTCGGGAAAAATATTTCATTTAGGTTATCGCCCTAGATTACCTGAGTAGCTAAAGAAATATCATAAGATAAAAATGCTTAACAAATACGGAAAGATTAGTCACTAAACGTTTTCCGCTCTAAAATCTTTAACCCTACATTGATTGACTTGAAATTTTGATGGTAGGTGTGAAATGACACAAATAATAACAATTATATAGCTTCAACATGCGTTTCCACCCCGGGGGTGTATGCGGTGCAAATGTTAATGTTCAAAATAACAACGAAATTCAATAAATAAGCTAATTCTTAGAAAAAGATTAAGTATACAGTTTTTTTAATAACTCAATGCTTTTTAAGTTATTTGTAATTAAAAATCTAGATAAAACATGTTTTTACCTTTTTTTTGCTTTTAAGTATCTTTCATTTATCCATATAAAAGGTCCTAAAATAGAACTTTTAACCACATATATGAAATTTAAAAGAATGTTTAATAATCTGTAGAAATTTGGGGCCCACCAAAAGCCTTTGGCAATAATAAATATTGGTTAATAATAATAAATATTTAACATTTTTTATATATAATTTAAGATATAAAACCAGCGTCTCAATGGTTCGCAACTAGGCGTAATGATAAATTTGGGTCTTCAAAAAAATGTTGTAGTATTTCTAGACTTTTTTGATTAATGCTTACGGTTTTTGGCCTCCCTGTTCGTTGACGGTCTTTGCAACTTCAAGTTTGTTCAAATCTCTGAATTGTTCTTATCACTGTAGATTTCGAAATTGGTGTGTGGTCTTGAAATGTTGCATTAAAAAGGTCTTGGGTTTGTTGGTAAGATCGCGCACGATCTCCGAATCCTCGAATCATGAGAAGTGTGATTCTTTCTCTCTCAGTAAGTGACATACTTAATAAAATATAATTAAAACTAATTTATAAATTAATTCAAGTGTTTAATAAGACAATAATTATGGTAAATTTTACTTTACGGACACCACGCCGATTTTCATAAATTTTTGCATACGGGGTTTTTGGGCGCTGATCACGAATCTAAAATTAGTTTTTTCCGGCAACCCCTGGTTTTTGAGTTATGAGGCCTCCAAGTGGACTAACCTCAAAATGAACATTTTTCCAAAATTTCTCTTTCTTCAAACTAATTACCACCAAAATGGAACATACATTGATTGGGCACTTATATATTAAACGAATACACTAAAATTTACAAAAGTTTATTGCTTATTTTAGTAAAAAACACCTCAAATAAATTCAGTTTTTATATCTTGACAACTTAATTATAATTAGGCAACCAGTTATACATCACATATCTTCTTGCAAGGTAAGAAAAAGAGGATTTATTTAAGATAATTTTACTTAAAATGACATAATTATTGTAAATTTCAGTATTTGTTTAATATATAAGTGCCTAATTAGTAATATGTTTCCATTTGTTGGTAATCAGTTTCTGATAAGGGAGAATTTTGGGTTGAGTTCACTTGGAAGCTTTCAAACTCTAAAAACCAAGGTTGTCGGAGAAAAGTCTTTTAGTTCGTGATCAGACGCCACCTCAAAAAACCCCCGTATGCAAAAAATTCATGAAAATCGGCGTATTCCATAAATAATAATTTTAATAATTATAAGTAATCTGACACTTACAGATGTCATAAATAAGCAAAAAAGTAATGAAATTAATCAACAGGTAAAAACGTTTAAAAAGTAACTAATAACATTTTTATTAATAAAGTACTTTTTTAAACCATTGTATCTTTTAATCTGTTAAAGTTAGGTATAGCATATGTTACATAAAGTTGTGTTAAAATGTTACGTAGAATCGGAAAATACATAAAAAAATATACCATTTGATTTTAAAAAAGGTAACTTTGGTCTCTACTACTGTTGTGATGCCTTCTGTATATGCAAAGTTATCTTCCTAATGTAAATCTGAAAGAGAACTATAATTTTTCTTTGGAACACTTTTTGATAAAAGGGCGCGTTCACGAATTATTAAGGGGTCCGGGACTTTTTTAACACAATGTATATATAGGTTTGTTCCTGAAAGTATCTTATTTTTTTTTAACCTTTTAATAAAAAGAATTTCGTATTTACTTTTGGCACCAACAGAATAATTTAAATATATGTTTCACTCTTACAATAATGTATTAAAAGTGGCTATAAACTATAAACTTTAACAAAATATTGACTACTTGTATTTTGGCATTTCATGCATTTATTGTTACCATTTTTTTTATTACAAATTTCTCATATAAATTACAATAATTCTGTTATTACCTAAAGCAAATACAATATCCTTTTTATCAAAATATATCAAAAAATGTTAATTCTATTAATTCAGGCTTATCTTATTGGTCTTATTTTAAATTATTTTCTCAAGTGTTTTTCACAAATCGGCGGGAAAAATACACAAGATAGCTATTTTAAATGTTTGTTTAAATATAAGGAGGGCCACAAGTACGGCCCTTTTTACTTCTACTTGGATGATCTAGTACCAGTTTATGTTAGACTATGATACACATGTTCAAAAAATTTACGATTTGGTAGCATTTAGTTTGAGAATCGTTCTATATAAAGTTTTCTGGTTTCTGTATTATAATTAGTAGCTTACCCTTCAATAAGTGTTAATTAACATATTTAACAAAAACTATCCATAATTTTACTGCATAAGACACACCACTTAAACATTTGTTATCAGAGCCTTGGACAATTTTAAATACCTCAATAATTATTTGAATATTAGATTTTCCTTTAAAAACCTGTATCTTTCTTACTATTGCCTTTTGTATAAAAGTAAATATTGCCTAACTGAAATATTTTAACACAGTCTTTTTCAGTGATTTGTAAAACCTTTCCGGTCACCCTGTTTATATATTATGATTTTTTTATTTTTATTTTCAAAAGCATTTGTTGTCCGGGAACATATAAAGCTCTATACTGATTAATAAATTAATTAAAGCACGGTTTAAACATAAAGGCACATGCATTAGCGAAGTATATAAAAGATTTAATCAACCTGTTTTACCGCACAGGCTTTGTGTTATAATTAATTTATCGAAAAGAACAAATAAAAAAAAAACAAAATAACAAAAATAGGGTTTAAAATAAAATTAAAGCTCGAGACATTCACTGTACGTTGGGATGAATTGTCATCGTCGAATGATACTCTAATAAGTCTAATTACTTGAGCCAAGGCAACAAATTTCCTTTCCAGCCAGACAGCCAGATAAGGCTGTAGTAGTTTTTGAAAGTGCTTTCGGTGATTCGCCAGCATCAAATCTGTTCAAATTTATATGAAAGACCCCCGTACGTCGCAGGTGACGTACGGGATTGTAACTAAGGCCGGTGTCAGCAAATCGTCCCTTTAAAGCAGTGACTAGATTTATTAGAATATTTATTTATAACATCGTGTTCAAATCGATAGATCTGACGTGTTTCGGTCTCACTGTCAGATCTATCTGAAAAGTGACCACAGTGTATTAAATTTTTAAATGTTTCACTAACCACAAATTCAATGATTATTAGAATATCATTCGGCAATGGTACTGATGGACATGGACTGTTAAAAGATAAAACAAAATTTAAAATGAAAATGTTTAAGTAATTTTCCTTTCAAAATCAACTTTATTAGATTACGCTTGTCAAAAGATTCCTTCGCTTACCCACTTACCAGCTCTAGGGACTCTGTTGCTCTTTCATAGATATTTTTTGCGGCTATTGCTTCAAGGAATTAGACAGTATAATTTCTCAACCGGCAGCTTTCAACAGAGCAACACGTAAAAATACATAGTGGTACTCTTATGCATTTATTTTTCAGTCCATCTTAGGATATCCCGAACTTTGTTCATTTCTTTGTTCCCAGAGTGTCGTCATATTTAAGTGCCGGGTTTATACACTATCTCTCACCACACTTAAGACACCCACGTTAGTTTTCAGGCTTTAAGCCTTTTAGGACTGTCCCAAGAATTAAAAAAATAATAAAAAATTACTTACCACTAAAATTAATTTTATATTTTTTAAAAGGCTGTATACATTTTCAATAAAAAACTATTATAGAAAATTAATATTGTTATTGTAAGAACCACTTCGGTAGGATTTTTTCGATTTTCCTGGCATTTGTTAATAAAAGTGTTGATACTTACATTTTTTAAATAACTTTTTCTGGCGAGTCATTTTATCTTTATTATGGAGCCTTCATTTATATAATTTATAGAATTCGCGGTTGGCACTAGGTGAAACATTATAAATAATATAAATTGAAGAAAACACCAAGTATTATTTTAGTAAATAATAAAGAGAAACGCAAATTATGTGATAAATCAGGTGTTTATGAGTTAGGTTGTTCTGATTGTAACGCAATTTATATAGGGCAGACAGGACGTTGTTTAAAACATAGACTTAAAGAGCATAAAACTTCAATTTTATTCAACCAACCTAAAACCGGCTTCGCAGAACATTGTATAAACTCAAATCACCATTTTAATGAAAATAATTGTAAGTTACTACATAATGGCACAAAAAACTCGATTATTTAGAAATTTTAGAAATTAAAAAAGCTGTACATAAAAATAAAAACATTACTAATACTCAGACAGACTATGGAAAAAACCCACTCTTAGATAAAGCAATTAAATTAAATTCAAATTTAGGCCATTAGAAGGATCTTTAAACAACGTACCTACTGAACGCTTAAAATTATTTCAATAGGGCACTATCATAATTTTAGTTTAGTTTACTTATAAAACTCTTTGATAATGACCGCAAGGTCGAAACACATGTGTCAGAGATATTCTGAATATACAGTGAAACATAATACTTGGTGTTTTCTTCAATTTATATTCTTCATTTATATTATTTACAAGTTAAATTTTAAGGGATTACATTCTTTTCAACTCTAATAAGAAAAAGTTTTTTGGGAAAAATATTTAATTTAGGTTATCGCCCTAGATCACCTAAGTAGCTAAACAAATATCATAAAATAAAAATGCTTAACAAATACAGAAAGATTAGTCACTAAACGTTTTCCGCTCTAAAATATTTAACCCTACATTGATTGACTTAAAATTTTGATGGTAGGTGTAAAATGACACAAATCATAACAATTATACAGTGTGTCCTAAAAGTTTTGGACAATTATGTTAGTAAGCTAATCCCGTTTACTACATGGTTTTATCTATTTAGGTTTTTGAGAAATTTTGAAAAAACCTGAAACATGCGTTTTCAAAAATCGACCATATTTTTTTTATAAGTGAAAATTTTTCAAATCTGTAAAAACTTCTTCAAAGCAACTTTTTTTAGAATATTTCCGAGCAGTCAATTTTTATTTTCTACGTTTCGGGTTTTTAGAATCATCATCAACTTTATTTTTTCATATGGACGCTATATTGGATTTTTACGCAGCCTAATATTATTTTTATATCTGATTTCAACAATGTATAACATGTTATAATTTAAGAGTTTATAACCTTATTTATTTCAAAAAACAAATATTTTCTCAGTTGGCCTTGATTCCGGCTAACGTCATTTTTTTGTAAACAATAATATATTAGTAATTGGCAAAATAGATAAGCTAAACATATATTTTACAGAAATCGGGTTCGCGAACATAGCTATAAAGTTAATACCGTGTTACAACAAAATGTAAAGGCGCCCATATGAAAAAGTAAAGTTGATGAATCATCATCAACTTTAATTTTTGATATGGGCGCCATATTGGATTTTTTCGCAGCTTTTTATTCTTATTTCAACAATGTATTAGCTTTATAGCTAATTTCGCGAACCCGATTTCTGTAAAATATATGTTTAGCAGCCTGTTTTGCCAATTCTAATATTATTGTTTACAAAAAATGACGTTGTGATTAACTGAAAATTTGTTTTTTGAAATAATAAGGTTATAAACTCTTTTAAATTATAACATGTTGTACATTGTTGAAATCGAATATAAAAATAATGTTGAAGCAATATATGTCCATATGAAAAATAAAAGTTGATGATATTCTAAAAAAGCAGGCGTAAATGCATAATACGAAATATTCTAAAGAAGAAGTTTTTACGGGTGAAAATTTTCACTTTATAAAAATATGGTCATTTGAAAAACACTGTTTCGAATTTTTTCAAGAACTGCTCAAACACAAATAGTCGTATGGCAATGCGCGGGATGCTTTATAACGCTATTGTCCAAAACTTTAGGACGCACTGTAGTTTTGTTATTGATTTTGCACCTGCCAAATAAATTTTAAGATCCGACGATAACAGGGTTAAATAGAGCGAAGCTGTAGTGACAATCTTTCTGTATTTGTTAAGCATTTATATTTATGACTATTTGTTTAACTGCAAGTGATACAGAACGACTAATAAATTAAATATTTTCCCAAAAAACTTTTCTTATTAGAGTTGTGAAAGATAACGACTCCTTGAAACGGCTTACAAATGTATAAATGAGAGGCTCCATAATAAAGCTCGCCAGAAAAAGTTATTTAAAAAGATCAGTATCAACACTTTATTAACAAATAACGTCAGCCTACCGAAAATTCTTTACAATAACAACTATTAATTTTCATATAATAGTTTTTTATTAATACGGCCTTTTTAAAAATATAAAATTATTTTGAGTGTGCTATTATTATTTGTTTTAGTCTAAAAACTTAAAGCTGAAAACTAACGTGGTGATAGCAAGTATTGGTGAAAAATAGTGTGGCGACCCGGCATGACGACATAGAACAAGAAATGAACAAAAAGTTCGAGTTATCTAAGATGGACTGAAAAACAAATGCATAAAGCCACTCACGTGTTGCTTTCTGTTTGAAAGCTGCCGATTGAAAAGCTGTCTAATTCACTTGAAACAATAATACAAATATCAAGAAGAAGCAACGAATCTAGAGCTGGTAAGTAGTAAGCAAGTGTGACAAGCGCTGTGCGAGTTGATTTTGAAAAGGAAAATTACTTAAACATTTTCGTTTTTAGAACTTTATCTTGTCCATCACAGCTACCGAATATTCTAATAAATCTAGTCTGCTAAAAGGACATTTATATTTCCGGCTAAATGTCCCGTACGTCACCTGCGACATACAGATCTCTGCTGGAATTTGAACAGACAATAATAATCCTGTACCTACTTTGTACAATATAACTGTCTGGCTGGAAAAGAAATTTGACAACTCAAAATAGTGGAAATGATAAGAAAGTATCATTCGACGTATTCGTCCCAACACGGTGGTAATTTTATTTTAAACTTCATTTTTGTTATTTTATTTTTTTGTTCTTTTCTATTGCGCTAAAGCTGGAAATTTGATTAAATCTTTTATATACTTCGCTTAATGCATGATATACATATTTAAACCGACAACTAATTAATTATTAATCGGTAAACTTTTGCTCTTCCCGAACTAACAAATAACTTTTGAAAAACAAAAATAAAAAAATCATAATATCTATAAACAGGGTGACAGAAAAGATTTTACAAATCACTGAAAAAAATTTATATTAAAATATTTCGGTGGGCTGTATTACATACAAAAGGTATGTAGGTTTTTAGGAAATCTAATATTCAAATAATTATTGAGGTATTTAAATTGTCCGAATTTCTGATAACAAATGTTTAAGTAGTGTGCATGCGAGTAGAGTAAAATGGATAGTTTTTGATAAGCTATGTTAATTAACACTTATTGAGAAGGCTGCAATTACATAATGCAGAAACCAGAAAAACTTTATATAGAACGATTCTCAAACTAAATGCCAAATCGTAAATTTTTTTGAACATGTGTATCATAGTCTAACATAAACTGGTACTAGATCATCCAAGTAAATAAAAAATTTAAATATGGTCACTCTATATTTAAGCAAACATTTAAAATAGCTATCTTGTGTATTTTCCACCGATTTATTGAAAACTTGAAAAAATAATTTTAAATAAAGACCAATAAGATAAGCCTGAATTAATAGAATTAACATTTTGATATATTTTGATAAAAAGGATATTGTATTTGCTTTAGGTAATAACAAATTATTGTAATTTATATGAAATTTGTAATAAAATGGTAACAATATGAAATCTACTAGTAGTCAATATTTTGTTAAAGTTTATGGTTGTAACCACTTTATTATTGTAAATTGAAACATATATTTAAAGTCTGTTGGTACTTAGCTGAAATTCTTTTTATTAAGGTTAAAAAAATAAGATACTTTCAGGAACAAATATATACATTGTGTTACTTGGATTTTCTTTATTCGTGAACGCGCGTATATCAAGTGTTCCAAAGAAAAATTATATTCTCTTTCAGATTTACATTAGGAAAATAACTGCATATACAGAAGGCATCACAACAGTAGTAGAGACCAAAGTTACCTTTTTTAAAATCAAATGGTATATTTTTATGTATTTTCCGATTCTACGTAACATTTTAACACAACTTTATATAACATGCTATACTATTTAACGAATTAAAAAAAAGATACAATGGTTTAAAAAAGTACTTTATTAATAAAAATGTTATTAGTTACTTTTTAAACGTTTTTACCTGTTGATTAATTTCATTACTTTTTTGCTTATTTATGACATCTGTAAGTGTCAGATTACTTATAATTATTGTCTTATTAAACACTTGAATTAATTTATAAATTAGTTTTAATTATATTTTATTAAGTATGTCACTTACTGAGAGAGAAAGAATCACACTTCTCATGATTCGAGGATTCGGAGATCGTGCGTGATCTTACCAACAAACCCAAGACCTTTTAAATACAGCATTTCAAGACCACCACCAATTTCGAAATCTACAGTGATAAGAACAATTCAGAATTTAGACAAACTTGAAGTTGCAAAGACCGTCAACGAACAGGGAGGCCAAAACCGTAAGCATTAATCAAAAAGTCTAGAAATACTACAACATATTTTGAAGACCCAAATTTATCATTACGCCTAGTTGCGAACCATTGAGACGCTGGTTTTATATCTTAAATTATATATAAAAAATGTTAAATATGTTATTATTATTAACCAATATTATTGCCAAAAGGCTTTTGGTGGGCCCAAATTTCTACAGATTATTAAACATTCTTTTAAATTTCATATATGTGGTTAAAGTTCTATTTTAGGACCTTTTATATGGATAAATGAAACATACTTAAAAGCAAAGGTAAAACATGTTTTATCAGAGATTTTTAATTACAAATAACTTAAAAAGCATTGAGTTATTAAAAAAACTGTATACTTAATCTTTTCTAAGAATTATCTTATTATTGAATTTCGTTATGTTAACATTTGCACCGCATACACGGGGTGGAAACGCATGTTGGAAATATAATTGTTATTATTTGTGTCATTTCACACCATCAAAATTTCAAGTCAATCAATGTAGGGTTAAAGATTTTAGAGCGGAAAACGTTTGAGTATTTGTTAAGCATTTTTATCTTATGATATTTCTTTAGCTACTCAGGTAATCTAGGGCGATAACCTAAATGAAATATTTTTCCCGAAAAACTTTTTTCCCTTATAGTTGAAAAGAATGTAATCCCTTAAGATTAAACTTATAAATTATATAAATGAAGGCTCCATAATAAAGATAAAATGACTCGCCAGAAAAAAGTTATTTAAGAAATATAAGTATCAACACTTTTATTAACGAATGCCAGGGAAAATAGAAAACATCCTACCGAAGTGGTTCTTACAATAACAATATTAATTTTCTGTAATAGTTTTTAATTGAAAATGTATACAGCCTTTTAAAAAATATAAAATTAATTTTAGTGGTAAGTAATTTTTTATTATTTTAAGAGCTTGGGACAGTCCTAAAAGGCTTAAAGCCTGAAAACTAAGTGTGATGAGAGATGGAGTGTATAAACCCGGCACTTAAATATGACGACTCTGGGAACAAAGAAATGAACAAAGTTTGGGGTATCTCAAGTTAGACTGAAAAATAATGCATAAGAGTACCACTATGTATTTTACATTATTTACTTCTGTTGAAAGCTGCAGTTGAAAGTGTACTGTCTAATTCCTTGAAGCAGAAGCCGCAAAAAATATCTATGAAGAACAGCAGAGTCCTAGAGCTGGTAAGTGGGTAAGAGAAGGAAGCTTTTTACAAGCGTAATCTAATAACGATTTTGGAAGGAAAAATACTTAAACATTTTTATTTTAAATTTTTGTTTTATCTTTTACAGTCAAGTCCATCACAGTACCATTGCCGAGTGATATTCAATAAAATCTAGTCACTGCTTTGAAGAGACGATTTGCTGACACCGGCCTTAAGTTACAATCGGTACGTCGCCTGCGACGTACGGGGGTAACTTTCATATAAATATGAACAAATTTGATGCTGGCGAATCACCGATGACGATTCATCCCAACGTACAGTGAATGTCTGGAGCTTTAATTTTATTTTAAACCTATTTTTGTTATTTTGTTTTCTTTTTATTGTTCTTTCCGATAAATTAATTAAAACACAAAAGCCTGTGCGGTAAAACAGGTTGATTAAATCTTTTATATACTTCGCTAATGCATTTGCTTATGTTTAAACCGTGTTTAATTAATTTATTAATCAGTAGAGCTTTATATGTTTCCGGACAACAAATGCTTTCGAAAATAAAAATAAAAAAATCATAATATATAAACGGGGTAAAAAGGGAAATTTTTTCCCAATCACTGAAAAAGACGTGTTAAAATATTTCACTTTAGCAATATTTACTTTTATAAAAAAGGCAATAGTAAGAAAGATACAGGTTTTAAAGGACAATCTAATATTCAAATTATTATTTAGGTATTTAAAATTGTCCAAGGCTCTGATAACAACTATTTAAGTGGGGTGTCTTATGCAGTAAAATTATGGATGGTTTTTGTTAAATATGGTAATTAACACTTATTGAAGGGTAGGCTACTAATTATAATACAGAAACCAAAACACTTTATATAGAACGTTTCTCAAACTAAATAGTACCAAATCTTACATTTTTTGAACATGTGTATCATAGTCTAACATAAACTGGTACTAGATCATCCAAGTAGAACTAAAGAGGTCCGTACTTGTGGCTCTCCTTATATTTGAAAAAAAAAGTAGTTATCATGTGTATTTTTCCCGCCGATTTGTAAAAAACACTTTAAAAATAATTTAAAATAAGAGCAATAAGACAAGCCTAAATTAATAGAATTAACATTTTTTGATATATTTTGAAGTTGTGTTAAAATTTTGCGTAGAATCGAAAAATACATAAAAAAATATACCATTCCATTTAAAAAAAGGTAACTTTGGTCTCTACTACTGTTGTGATGCCTCCTGTATATGCAAAGTTATCTTCCTAATGTAGATCTTAAAGAGATCCATAATTTTCTTTGGGGCACTTTTTGATAAAAGGGCGCGTTTAGGGATATTAAGGGGGTCCGGGACTTTTTTTTAAAACACTGTATGTAAGGTGTCCCATTAAAAAAAATTAATTTTATGAATAACACAGGTCTTTAAAAAAAGTGGTGTGGGCTGGGTGTCGGACTAAGACTAAGAACTGTGGGTTAAACAGCAAAAAAAATCGAAAAAAGGCGTAATTTCAGATTTAACGATTTTTTCTTAAATTTAAAAAGTCAATATCTTAAAAACTGTAAAAAAACGCGAAACTTTATAAAATATAAATTATGTATTTTTACAACTTTAAGTAAGCTATATAACCTTTTTCTAAATGCAATATTTTTCGGGTTATAATCGAAAAACCAAATATTCAGGATTTTTCAAGATATATTGGAAAAAATTTAAAAAATATATTTTTTAATTTTTGAATTTTTCTGCAAAGTTTAAGTAATTTGGGGTTTAAATAAAAATTAAAAAAAATAATGTCTAATAAAAAAAAAAAAAAAAAAAAATCACATTAATAAAAAATTTTTTTTTTTTATTTTGGGCTGAATTTTTTTTTTTTAAAAATTTCATTTTGTTAATATTTCTTTTTAAAATTTACCTTATCAAAATGTTTATCAAACTTATTATATAAACAATTTAAGGCTTTATTTTTTGTTTAATAATTTTTTTTTTTTGTATCTCTCATAACTTATATAGCCTTAGACCAAACATTCCGTGGTAGCAGATTTTTTTTCCGATAAATGTATTGGTTTTTGGGTTTGATTTTTTATTGTTTTACTCCCAATTTTGACTTTAATTTTTATTCAGCGGAAAAAAAAACGCCAAAAAAACTTAATCAAAACCTAGCACACACCACTTTTTGGGTCTGTGTAATTAATTAATAAAATAAAACCCGTCCTTACTATTTATAATTATATTATTATTACAATAAAAATTGTTGTTTGTTCAATTTTACCATACCACAAAAGTAAATGCACCTGCTGGTAAAAACTCTTAGTTTTAGATCTTATTCTCCATCAACCATCCGTATTTTTAAAGAGACTCAGGCGAATATGTTATTCCCAACTAAGCATCTTATTTCTGAGAAAATCCTTATTGTAATATCAAAAACAATGTATTTATATTAATTTCTATGTTTGATTCAAATTTACCAGTAGTGGGTTCTCAGGTTTTTAACATGAATTAGGTAATTCTGTTTTATTTCTGTTAGATTTACCATTTTTAAATAAAATACTTAAAAAAAATATGCCAAAGGTAATTTAATAGAAAGCATTTTATACGAACACAGTATGTCTTATTAAGACATGTAATGTAAAAGACTTAAAACTTAGTTTTTATACTTATCTTAAAAAATATAAATTGACCGCCGCAACGAAATTTTTTTGCAAAAAAATTAAAAGGGATAAATAAACCTTATTTATTACCTAAATTTTATTAAGTGTGTAAATTTGCTATGTAACTTTCAATATATTTACAAAACAACATTATGTACACCAAAATAAAAACGCTCTGTATCTCAAAACTGAAGTTTTGGGTGTTTGCCAAAATATTTCTATAGAAAGGTTTGTTATTAAATTCTGGTAGGTGTTAGTAAAAGAAAAGCGAAATTTTTGTATCTAAAAAAATTTTACTTACCTAGCAATATAACAATAAAAGTCTATATTTCGAATAAAAATTATAACTTCAAATAAAAAAATGACTTTTACTAAAAATATTAATTTTTAAGTATTTTTCGATACCTTATATTTCTCTATAATACTTATGGCTAATATAAAAACTTTTCAAAATTTTGACATATTTTTTAAGAAACTTTACGTAATGCCTGGAAGCTACATTGCCATGCCCGACCGTACAAGGGCCCCCCCTAAAAACACCTGAAAAACGTTGACGGTTTGGGAATGAAATAGCAAAAGCAGCACGCGCATCAGGGATGCATTCTGAGCGGATGGAATATCGATGCCGTTTTTTTTTTGTTGCTGGGGGAGAACTAAAAATAATTGTTTGTCATTGGTATTACCCGAGTCATTTTTTTTTTTATTAAATAAAGGAGTTATTAGAATTTCCCTAGTCTCTGATCCCCCTCCGTATATGTATTTTAAAAAAACCCCTAAATAATATTAAATAAGTGTTGTATATATTACGGCTTAGTTTAAAAAAATAAGCAGCTATACATACATACAGTGAGTGGCTAAAATATGAAACAAATTCATTTAAAGATAATGTGTTGGGTTAAAAATTACCAACTATCATAATTTATTCTTGCGCATGTTTTGCACTAAAGAAAAAATTACATGGTGATTTAAAAAGTAAATTTTGACACCAAAGTTAATCTTTATCATTGGAACACCATTTTTAAAATCCATTTTTGAATTCTGTGTCAAATTCACGAATGATTCATATAGCATATCCTATATACCGGACCCTTTAATTAGTTCCCCCGGTTCGAAAAAGAAAACATAATTTTATGGTTTAAAATACACTTTATTATTTAGTATAATCTCTCTGAACATCAATACACTTGTTCCAACGAGATTCCAATTTATGAATTCCATCCCTGAAGTGAGAATCTGGGGGCTGCAAAAACTTTTTCACAGTTGTCATGGCCTCATCATTTGATGCAAATGCTTTCCACGCATACTTTTTTTTAGATCTAGAACCAGAGGGGTCGCTGAGGGCCAAACCTGGTGAATACGGTGGATTCCCAACAATTCGAACTTTAATTCATGGATTTTAGCCATTTAAATGCTCTTGTGACACCGTGTATTGTTCTAATGAAAAAGAACTTTTTTTTTTCTGGAAACCGGGTCTTTTTCACGAATGTTTTTCCCTTTAGCTGGTCTAAAAGGTTAAAATAATATTCAAAATAATTGTTGTACCAGTTTGCAAATAATCTACAAACAAAATTCCTTTTAATCCCAAAAAACTGATGCACCTTCGTTCACACCACTCTTTTTTTCCCTTGTTTTTATTCAGGATCATGGTGATAGACCCAAGTTTCATCCGTGGTAATAAATCGATGCACAAAATCCACTTTATCCTTTCGAAAACGCTCTAAATATTTGAAAGTCGCATTAGAATGTCTTTTTGTTCCATTGTTAGTAAATGCGGCACTCACGGTGCACCCAAAAAATTTTTGAAACCCAATACTTCATTCAAAATATTGCTTACACTGCTCAAAAAGGGGTGCCAAGAGCTTTACTAAATATCTTTCAGTCACTCGACAATTTTTTAATAGGATATACTGTATTTCCTTTCGACTTTTGGTGTTGTTGCTGTGTTTGGACGTCCTTGACGTAGATCGTCTTTATGGCGCAACGTTTAAATTCAGCAAACCATCTTTCTACTGTAACAATTGAAGGCGAAAAGTCCGTCTACACTTTTAACATTCGTTTATAAATTTTTTTTGCTCTTAAACCTTCCAAAAATTAAATTCAACGATCGTGATTTTTTTCATTGTAAAAATACTGGGGCACGTCGATATCAAATGCCTAATAATACCTAATAACCACAACAAACAAAAAAAAAATATGCTAGTAACGTCCTCTCTTATCGAACCGCAAAACTTATTGAACATCCCTTTATATCTCTAATGCTTTTGGAACAAAATTAAAAAAAAAAAACAATTCTAATTAAGGGACATATCTCTAGAGGTAAAACAAGTTATGATGCACTTGAATAAAACCTAAAGAATAAAAAAGTTTAAGCCTTTTATCCTTTATTTAATTAATTGTTTTTAAATTTTTTTTATTAGGTATTAAAAAAATCCACCATTAACTTTTTGACAATGCGCTTATCTGCTTAAAAACCCTTTTAAAACATTACCAAAATACTTTCATTAACCCTACATTAGTCGCGCGGTCTACCATTGTAGACCACGATTATTTGAACTGCTTAGTTTTAAGGAGGTAAATAATTTCATCCACCCAAAAAAGTAGCTGTTGCTTACACTCAAATCTATTAGTTCAGTATGCCGGACAGTGTCGGGTCGTCTCAAATTATTTTCCCCACGTCTGAATACGAATGGTCTACGATTGTGGGACCCCGCGACTAACAGTGTGACATTATTTTTTAAAGTACGCAGTTGGTTGCAATTTTTTTTGTTTAGCAAAATTGATTGTAAAGGTAAGTTGTTTTTTTTTTTTAATTTATTTTATAGAAATATATTTTATTTATCAAAAATATATTCTTTTTTTATTTATTTTTATAACTTTTTTATTTATTTTGGCAAAATATTAAGTTTTTATTTGTTTCAGAGAAAAATGTCTGATGCAAAAGAAGGCGTTTGGAAACTAGTAGAGATCCAGAATTTGGCTTAAATGGTATGACGAGGTGTCAAGTGGGGAGGAGCCCTATAGATGAAAATGAGGAAGATGAAAAAAACAAAATGAAGATATAGTGGAAAGAAGTGATCATGAGACTGATTCGGGAAATAGAACTTACATCGGATGAAAATAAAAGTTCATCAGGAAGTGACGGTGAAAAAAAATGATGGTGGCAAATTTTACATAGGGAAGGATAAAAAAAAATAAGTGGAGAAAAAATTGTGGTAATGTACAAGTGCGAACACGTGCTCATAATATTATAACACATTTACCTGGATCTAAACGCGATGCTCGCAATGCATTGCTCGCAATTGATTGCAAAAAAACTTTTCGTTTCTGACACCATTATTCGAATTTTAGTTTCTTCCACAAATATATATTTGAGAACATAAAACATAGATTTAACAGGGATCGCGACGCTAGATTAACTAATGAAACAGAGATAAGAGCTTTGATAGGTTTTTTTTTTTGATAGGAACACTGAGAAGTTCAAGGAAAAACGCTCATAAAATATGGGATAATTCAAAGGGAAATTTGGCGTTGAATCCTGTTACCTCGCGATGAGCAAAAATAGATTTAGATTTCTTCTTCGTTGTTTGCGATTCGACGATATCACAACGAGAAACGAAAGGAAAGAATTAGAAAAAAATTAGCACCCATTAGGGATGTTTTCAAAATTTTTTTTGTCTAATTTTAAAAACAGCTTCATTCCAAAAGTGAATACCTAACCGTTGACGAACAACTTTTGGGCCCTTTTTGGGGGGCGCTGCTCGTTCAAGCAGTATTTACCCAGTAAACCAGCAAAGTACGGAATCAAGATTTTCCCGCTTTGGTTGATGCTAAAACTAAATACACTTTGAATCTCGAAACATATGTTGGTACTCAACCCTGATGGCCCGTACAAGTTGAACAATTCCGCAGAGGATATTTTTCCCGTTAGTGCAACCAATAGAGAAAACTAATCGCAATATTACCGGCGATAATTGGTTTACTAGCATTCCATTGACAAGAAAATTGCTAGGGCAGAAAAAATTAACTTACATTGGTACATCAAAAAAAAGCGTGAGACCCCCACTGAATTCTTGCCTAGAAGAGAAAGAAAAAGAGAAAAACATCCTTCTTTGGTTTTCAGAAAGACATTACCATGGTTTCATACTCCCCAAGAAAAAATAAATCTGTTGTTTTGGTGTCCTCTATGCACCATGACAATGCCATTGATCCGGAAACAGGGGATGAAAAAAACCCGAGATAATAACCCGATACAACAAGACTTTTAAAAATTTGGGGTAGATCTGGTGGACCAATTATGTGTAAAAAAGCAATGTGGCTAGAAATACGCGTTGTTGGCCCTATGGTCATATTTTACGATCTATTGAATATATCGGGTATAAATGCTTATTGCATCTATAAAGCCCAAAACATCCCCTAGAAAACAAAATCCCTAGAAATGACTTTATTCCAATTTGCGGGGAAATTTATTAAGCCACAAATAAAGCGAGATCAGCTATCACCGCCTTACCGTAGAACTAAGAAGACGTGCGCGTGCTCTTCTTGGGGAAAAGCTTTGCAGTCCCTGCCCCTCCGGGAAAGCCAGAAAATTACGTTGGCCGTTGTTATGTTTGTCCTCGAGCCAGCAACAAATCTTCCAGAAAATCCTGCGTGAAATGTAAACGTTATGCATGCAAAAAACCCCCTGGCGATATGCATTTAAATGCTTGACCGACTGAAATTACTGTTTATGTTTCTTTTTTCATGACCGCCAAAGATTTTTTTTTGGTTTTTTTTTTATTTTTGTCATGTGATATCAGAAAATTAGATTTTGTTGACTTTTAGCACATAAAGGTTTTATATTTGTATTCAAAACTTATTATAGGCTAATAAAAGATGAAAAAAACATATGTTTCACGTCTTTTTTTTTAAAACCATATCATTGTATATTTACAAAAAAAACAAAGCCACATTGGTTTTATATATTTAAAAAAAAACATATATTTTAATATTCTTTTAAAAATAATGGCATAAGGTATCCCAAAAAATGACAATAAAGAAGGTCTACATATGAGACCACGCGACTAAACTTGTCCCAATATACCACGCGACCAACGTAGGGTTAATTAGTCTTATTTCGTATCTAATTTTAAATTTTAGATCGTCTTAATCCGTGGTTTTTTCTTATATACTTTTGATTTTAAATATTCCCAAAGAAAAAAAATTCAGCGATGTAAGATCTGGAGATCTTGCAGGCCATGCCGTAGGTCCCTTCTACCAATTAACATCCCGGAAAATACCGCACTCAAATATTCACGTACTCGAGCAAAATGAGGCGGAGCACCATTCTGTTGAAACCAAATTGATCTAAATGGTATTTCAGGCTTTGGATTTGGAAAAAAAACTGTTTTACTTTTAATTCCTGTAAATAAAGCAAAAGATAAAAGAAAATATTTATATTTTATAAAAAGTAACAAATTAATAAATTAATTAACAATTTAATAAATTTAAACGAACCTAAATATCCTTCCTAGCAAATGTATTATTTTATTGCGGACCCGTTTTTTTTCCAAGACAAAGTTTAGCCATTCCACGCCTCTAAAATTTTATCCTTAAGTTCGTTTACATTTTGCGGCCTAAACTCATTTTCCCTATTTATTTTTTTAACTAATAAGCCTCAAACATTTTCAATAACATTTAAATCCGGACTACGTGTGGACCACGGTAAAACCCTGAACGGGACACTTATCTTACTGAGAAATAAAATTTCTGTCCGGAAATCGATCCAGTACAGAATGAAGCATTATATTCTGTAGTAGATCTTTATATACCTCCGCATTGAACCTTCCTTCGATAAAATAACATACACCAAGTCCTTGTGCACTCAGCCACCCCCAAACATTTACAGAAAATCGCCGACTACTTCTGTCCTTTTTTTGGGGATATTTTTCATTAAATCGTGTTTCTTGAGGCCTGTATACCTTAGTCCCTTTTGTAGCACGACTGAAACCTTTTTCATCGGTGAATATTATTTTTTTCCCCAAAAAGTCAGAGGTTTCAAGTAAAATTGAAGAGCAAATCCAATGCGTTGTTCTTTATTTGCATTTGTTAAAAACCATTTTAAGGCTGCCGGGTGGCAGCGTGATTCGGATATTTGCCTTATTCTTCGCCGTGCCTTATTCTTCTAACCGATGCTGGGAAATTGCTTCTTGTTTTTGCTGTAACTACATATTTAAATGGGAACTAAATTACTGTCTTGTTTTTGAATCGATAGTTTGGGGCTACCACTTTCAGCTCTTCTCTCAAAGAAGTGTGTTTCCTGCCATTTTTTTTGTTAACGAAATGAATAGTACTCTT
The DNA here is from genome assembly GCA_019359885.1 of Listronotus oregonensis. NCBI lineage: Eukaryota > Metazoa > Arthropoda > Insecta > Coleoptera > Curculionidae > Listronotus > Listronotus oregonensis. The sequence continues at coordinate 92,034 of JAHBCN010001460.1, forward strand.
TGGGACTTTAAGCTCTTTCGTCACACCCCCCTTTTTTGGCCAACCTCTTTGCTTAATATAATGAATCATTAATATTTTTTAATCTAAAATTAAGTTTGGCATTTTAAAAAAATATTTTCCTACGAGCGTGCGGAAATCCACTTTTCCGCACGCATTCAGTACGCAAAGTTGCACTTTTCCGCACGGCGTGCGGAAAAGTGAATTTTCTGCACGCCGTGCGGAAAAGTAAAACTACTCTAAAATCTTACGGGTAAGCAAGATTTATATGTATTTTAGTAATTGTAGGCTATTTCATGCAATTGAAGTCTTTTTGAAGTTTTATTTTTATTCTCTTTTTTTGTTTGTTACTTCGTAATTTTCAATATTTCAACTGAAACACAAAAAAACTTTTTTTTAATTACCCTGTATAATAATAATAAATGATTATGACAAGTCAAGCAACAATATGTAATCTTGGTGATTTTAACACAGGTCAAAATTTTTTCTTCGTTTCCATATGAACAAGCAATTGCCCAAATGAATTTCAATACAAACAAGCATTTTTAATGAAATGGCGTCATAGCATTTTTTAAATTTAAAATAAAAATCCGACAAAAATAATTATTTAAAAATTAGCTCCGAAGAGGAGCTCCCAGATTCTATCCTAGGTGCAGCAAATACCGTAAGTTTGAATTTATTACCAGCAAAATCTCGTGAAAAATATGAGAATCAATATAGTCATTTCGAAAACTGGTGCTCCCGCCCAAAGGGGGCAAAAAATATTAAAGAAGAAGTGTTCTTGGTCTATTTTGCGGATTTGCAAAAAACATATAAACCTAAACTTTATGGAGTAAGTACTCTATGTTAAAATGTGTCCTCAAAGTGAAAAGGAACCTTGATTTAGTTCATATTTCAAGCTAACATCACTACTTAAACGCAAAACGTGGGATACCGGCCAAAAAAATCAAAACTTTCAGCAAAGAAAAAAAGTTTCAAGATTCATGAAAGAAGCACCCATAATATTTACCTTCTAAAAAAAGTTGCTACAATTTTTGGTTAGGCGGTGCTTGTAGGAAGATAAACTTACAAAATAATGATTGATGACATACGGGGTATTGAAACTTTGATAGTGTGAAAATTCCTGACAGTAAAAATAATACTTCCAGAATTTTTTGTAGTGTCCGATGAAACTAATAACGGACTTTATCTGCAATTGTACCGTAAATATGCAAATTTGCGAAAACCACATTTGCCACACAGACGTTTTTTGTCCAGGATAAACAAGGAGCATGCAGTACGCAATGTGTGGGAATAAATTCAATAGGTAAAATGCCTTTAGAAATTGCTGCATACCTAAAATTAAAAAAAACAGAAGAGTACACTGGACATAGTTTTCGTCGATCCTCTGCGACTATGTTAGCGGATTCTGGAGAAGGGAATTTCCAATGTCAAGCGACTTGGGGCTGAAATCAACGGCTGTAGCTGAGAGCTACATTGATTATTAGTTCTTTTCCCATTTTGTTGTGATTTATTAAATTAATATTTGGTTCACTAAAAAAACGAACGTTGCTTGTTATTGAGAAAAAACCGTACACAACATCTTATGATAGGTACGTGTCTTGTAGATCGATTTTATTATGGGAGTAGCCCCCTATCTCGATAAAGACCTATTGCTATGAAAACAAACCCAGTAAGCCTGGAGCTGGTCTTTTTAAAAAAAATAAACGACGAATGCGAATGAACAAGGACATACACATATGTACGTAATCGACCCGGAGCATCAAATTAAACAAAAAAAGTTTTGGAGTCAGGGAATGGAATAGGGCAATTCAGAAAATCAAATTCCCGGGAAAAGGATGAAATTGGCAACTTCACTGTCTTCTACAGTGGTGATACAAGACAGTCATGTTTTTGGAACCGGTTTGGTTGTAAATAAAAATTAAATACTTTAAAAATCGATCAAAGAAGGGCTGCTGACTAGATTTAAAAGGGGAATTGGTACAACTACTTTTAATATGTGCATGCATAAAAAACCAAGGACGAAAAAGTTATTCAACGAACAACTAGAACAATTGATAGACTCTCTCCCCAGACAGGACATGCAACTAATTCGGGAAGACTTCTACGTAAATCAAAAAAAAAACCCTATAAATAAACCCATCGAAAACCATATCTGAAAAAAGCAATAACGGCACTCGTTTAAATATCAACCATCAACCACACAACGCGCACAAATCCACTATGTACCAATACAAAAACATACACAAACAGACATGGATATCTAAAAAAGGGCAAAACACGAAATCAATCGTACAGTGTACCCCAAAATTTGGTGGGGAATGTATGGGGATTTGGAAACCACGATAGATGGAAAATCGGTTAAATGGGGAAAGTTTTGGACAATTATGTTAGTAAGCTAATCCCGTTTATACATGGTTTTATCTATTCGGGTTTTTTTGAGAAATTTTAAAAAAACCTGAAACATGCATTTTCGAAAATCGGCCCATATTTTTTATAAGGAAAATTTTCAAATCTGTAAAAACTTCTTTAAAAAGAAATCTTTATTTTCTACTTTATTACTTGTTTTTGGGGTTTTTTTGGTCATTTTTAAATAAAAAACAATGTTTAATGACGTTTCGGGGTTTTTTTAGTTAAACCATCATCAGAATATCAACTATATTGTAAAAATTAAAGCACTAGATAACATTCAAATAATTCTTGTTCAGTGGTTGATATAGTACTATACCTTTAAAAAAACCGAAACGTCAATTAAACATTGATTTTTATTTAAAAAAAGACGAAAAAAACCAAAAAAAAAGTAATAAAGTTTTAAAATTTCAAACGGTCAAGAAAACAAAACCAAATTTATTTTCTACGTTTCGGGGGTTTGAATCATCCTCAACTTTATTTTTTCATATAGGCGCCATATTGGATTTATTTGCAGCCAAATAGTGCTTTTATTCCTGATTTCAACAATGTATAACATGTTATAAATTTAGGGGGTTTTTAACCCCATCTACTTTAAAAAACAAATATTTTTCAGGGCCCTTGACCGGCGAATGTCATCTAGTGCTTTGCAGCAGAAGAAAAAGTTATTATAGCTGCGCAAACGTATTTCAAATTTTCCTGAAAGGCAGCATCCTAAACTAACATACTTTCGAAAACTGGTTACAAATTTGCTTGAATTCGGAAGTTTTAAAAAACCCCGACTAAGAAGAATTGAAGAAAATCGACAACGGATGCTGCAGTTAACCAACATTTCCAAAAAACCAACATCTTCAACCAGGGGTGTCGATAGATAATTCCACATACCTAAGTCAACCATTCATAGGAAAGTTATTATATTAAAAAAAGGTTAATATGTTGGGAGAGTGGACAACAATTTGAATTTCGGTCGTTATTTTACATCTTCATGTTAGTGGAATATTGGTTTAGCCTTTTCATTTTTTGTTTTTACTTGTTTTAATTAACTTGTTACGTGTAGTTTTGTTGTAACGTTATTAACGTTATGCTATGTTCGCGAACCCATTTCTGTAAATTTCGAAATTTCTGTTCAGCTTATCTATTTTGCCAATTACTAATATGTTATTGTTTTTCAAAAAAAAAAAAACGTTTGCCGGAATCAAAGCCAACTGAGAAAATACTTGTTTTTTGAAATAAATGAGGTTATAAACTCTTAAATTATAACATGTTATACATGGTTTAAATCAGAATAATAACCACTATTTGGCTGCGTAAAATCCAATATGGCGTCCATATGAAAAAATAAAGTAGATGATGATTCTAAAAAACCCCAAACATAGAAAATAAAAATTTACTACTCCCGGGCATATTCTACAAAAAAAATTGCTTTGAAAAAGTTTTTAGAAAGAAATATTTGGGAAAAAAATGGCTGATTTTCGAAAATGCATGTTTCAGGTTTTTTTTAAATTTTTCAAAAACCCGAATAGATAAAACCATGTAGTAACGATTAGCTTACTAACATAATCGTCCAAAACTTTCCCCCTTTAACCGATTTTTTTTCTATGTGGTTTCCAAGATCCCCATACATTCCCCACCAATTTGGGACACACTGTATACTCATAGATATAATGCACGCCACAGCCCCCACTTCACTACAAGGTAACAACCACTTGGCAACGCCAAACCGGCAGAGATTCAGATCGGTTTCCCCCGAGCGCGATGAGCGTAATCCGGGGATCGAGGCGCGTATTTTTAAATTCATTTAAGGCTCAATTCAAAGATCGCGTAAATATTTTTGATATTTCCATTAAAAATAATTAAATCAGTATAATAATTGAAAAAATAAATATATTTATATAATATTTAAACTCTAAAACAAATTAATTTATGTGCATAGGTCAAGGCATAAGAACATGATGCTGTTGTAAAAGGAAACAAGTGTAATTTAACATTTAGTTAGTAATTGTACTTAGTTTTATTTTTGTTTATTTATTTATTAAATGTGTCTAGTTTCCTTTTTTTGTTTTTTGACTCAGCCTTTTCCGTTTTTTTCTGTGGCATTTTTGTTATTTTTTTTTTAACATAATTATTTAAAAGAATGTTTGAAAATATAGAGCACATCATAATGAACATATTTTTGTTCTCGTTACCACAAATACATTGCGAGCATAAATCATTAAAGCCTTCATGTTGTCTAGTGCTTAAATTAGTTAGATCACACAGGATAGCCTTTTGATTTTCCATTTTTAGGAAGTCACTCTCAGTATCAGGGTCATTAATAATTTTCTCAAAAATCGCGCACATATGGAACAGAACGTCTTTAACAATTTCTGTAGGAACCTTTAAACCGCCACGTTGTGAACAATCAAAGTATTCGTCGTCAATTAGGTTTCCCTTACTTTCAACAAGAAAAGAAACACAGATGTTACAATTATTATATATTTTTACAATTCTGTGGGCAGCATAACAGCTATATAAATTTGTACCGATTTGTCAATTTCATATTCATTTAGGTATTCAGTTTCAAGTAAAAACAAAAATTTTTCAGTGTAATTATTTTGAGGTATTGTCCAATCAAGATCATTTTCCTAGATACAGCTGTCTCCCTTTTTTTTAATCTCAGCTAAAGAGAATTACCATCAGCAGCGCTTCTAAATATATGTTTGAGTCTAATTTTTTTCTCAGCATTTAAAATATCATCAAAGCTAACATTGTAATTACAACCTCCGAGAAGTCTGTATTTACCAAATCTTTTTCTAACTTTTCAGTAGTAAATTTACCTGGTAAAATATACGACAAATGAAATTTTGAAAATGAATAGTCAATTATTTCTAGTAAAACAGAGGTACTATGGCAAAGTGCAGAATAGGTGTCGTTTGTAAGGCGACCATTATTGTTTTCAAGTTTATGCCAAGCTTTCAGCAGGACTTTTCGGGAAACAGGGAATGTTTTTGAGAAGTAATGTGGTAAATTTGGAAAAATACTAGGCACTGCATTTAACTTTAGTCTAGTTTTGGTAGGTACCTTTTGCATTGACCCATCTGGCAAGCGATAATCATCCTCTCTAATAATGTCACTTTCTACAAAATGCTTAGCGCAAACCACAGAATATTTTGAGGGTGACCATGACTGTCTAGGAATATTCCTAAGCCAATGGGCTTTAAGGTTTTCGTCCTTTGGAAAGGTGAAAACAGATACAGCTGGTTCTCCTGCATCAAGAGAAGTTTTATAATGGATTTGCACCCAGGCAGCCAGGCACACAACAAGGACTTGGCATGGTAAATTAATTAAATTGAGAAAATACCGAGATTACCAGGAAAATAATAATAATAACAGTAACTAAATAGTATCTAATAAGCAGGCACCAAGTACCTATGCAACGCAATAACAAAAATCAAAACGAACGACAAAATTCCAAAATGTATACCTACGTACTTACGGTAATTTCCAATGCTAATATTTGTTACTGTTTTTAAAAAATAACTTAAAAAATACCTTCAAAATTAAAGCCAAACACGAATCATTAAAATACACTTTCAATTTTAATTATTTTTTTAAAAAGCACCACCACAAAATGTCAAGTTCATTTGCCGCCATTTACTTTAAGTACTTTATAACACCGGCACTTTACACCCGCAGATATTCTTGTTTTTACGCAATGTCTGCGGAAAAAAACTGTCCCGGTCACTCACAAATTTCACACAGTAAGACCTTTACAGGTTTAGTCTTTATCTTAACAATATTTTCTTTCAAAAAAGTTGATTTATTCACAATAACACAACAGAGAAACAGGTCATTCAACGTAAATCATATGACTAAACGTGTGTCGCTAGACCTGAAGGCATAGTTGCCAGATTCCCTTGTTCACGGCTTGTAGTGAAGTAGGGCTGTGTGCACGCCAGTTACTGCTTAGATGTGCGATGTTTGAGGTGTGCAGATGCATACTGGGACTACTTTCTGGTGAGAGCGAAAATGGGACCTAAAATTTCGACACTCAATAACAAAACAAACGTCACAAATCAATATTAGTCCAGTAAATGAAGGGACAAAGCTGTAAATAAATCTGTACAGTTTTCCCTTGTGGCGCAATTCTTAGGACTTTGGGGATGCTTTCAAATGAAAAAAAGTTTATTAACATTAACAGAAAAAGGCTGAAAATGGCACCTCAAGGCCCGAAAAATGAGTTTCCCGCAAATATCTGCCAAATATGCAAATTGGAGAATTTTTGTTTTGACAAAAAATGAAAATCGCCTTGTAGTCTACAAAAATGGTCCCTATAATTTTCTTTTAATTTGTGTGAGGGTTTTTGAGATAATGGGACCCAAAAGTCCCATTATTTCAGCTGCCGCTCTACCGCTAGAATGCCACTATCTTCATGGATTTACTTATAAGCGGGCGGACGAATTGTTTCATTACTCGGGCAATTATGTACATTTTTTAATCATTCAAAGTTCATCGGAATGAGAAAACCCTTACCTATTATGGCATATGAGGTTGGGTCCATTCTGATTTTTCTAGAATATTAAAAAAAGGGGTCAAAGTTTATTTTTTACAATATTTTGGGAGTATCTAATTAATTTATTAATATTTTTTGAAAAGATGGTTTGTTAATAACATTTTTTCTTATAATAAGATCTTAGCAAGTGTTCAATGATCCCAGAAAATTTCCTTCACCATCTTTCTTGCGTTTTGATAAAAAAATTGTTTTGCCCATCTGCATTTTTTAGCCTACTACCATATACTATCCAATGTGGAATGTTATGGATTTTTCAAAGGGCTGTTTTTGCGAAAAATATTGGTGTGGCGAAAAACATGGTAAGGACCATTTTTGTAGATTTTGAGGTAATCTTTATAATTTGTCTAAAAATTTCTAATTTCCATATTTTGGCAGATATTCGCGGGAAACTCATTTTTGGGACTTTGGGGGGCCATTTTTAGCGGGTTCCCACGCCGGAATCGTGATAAAGTTTTTCTCGCTCGAAAGTATTCGCGAAGACCTAAGAATTGCGTCACAAATGAAAACTGTACAGATTTATTTACAGCCTTGGGTACTTTCAGGTCTTCAGTTGCTGGACTACATTGGAATACAGAAAAACTAAAAAATGAAATAACGAAGGCACAGTATGAACTGGCACTAGCAAACAGAATCAGAGGCGATGAAATAAGAGAGGGCACAGTAGAGGAAAGGTGAAGTAACCTTAAAGAAAGCATAAATAAGACAACAAATATGATACTAGAACTTTAACCAAAACGACGACGGAAACAATGGTTTGATGATGAGTGCTCTAGAATAATTGACGAGAGAAACAACGCCAGAAAACAAATGCTACAAAACCAAACTGAGAGAACAACAAAAGTGTACAAAAGTTTGAGAACAACAACCAGAAATTTAATAAGGAAAAAAACGAGAACCCCAAGAAAGGCAAATAAAAGAAATAAAGCCACATAGACAAAATAAAAATACAAGAGCATACCACAGAGGAATAGCGAATATTAAAAAAGGATACCAACCCAAAGCAAACAATTTTCTGAGGACAGAAGAGGACAAAGTCATAACCGGCCACCGAGAAGTCATGAGCGCTTGAAAAAACACTTTCAACGACTTCTTAATACCGACAACGACAGCGACACTTACACACCTACCGTGCAGACAGCTGAAATACTGGATGTCTTGCCCACCTACGAAGAGGTTCAACAAGTCACCTTAAAACTCCAGCCAGGAAGCAATAATATCCCCGCAGAATGTTTGTAATGTGGAGGAGAGACCTTGTACAAAGAATTTCACTAACTGCTAAAAGCCATATGGACCTTAGAAGAAATACCAAATAAATGGAAGAAAGGAGTCATCGTCTTCATACATAAAAAAAGGGATAAAATGAAAAGTTACAACAACAGAGGTATCGCGCTACTAAACATGCCATGCAATATTTGCTAATTTATTCCTAGGAAGACTCAGACCATGCGCGGAAGAAATCGTAGGAGAATACCAGTGTGGTTTCAGGAGAGGTCGCTCCACCACAGACCAAATATTTACAATCCGACAACTAATAAAGAAATGCTGGGAATTTAACCAAAACCTCATGCATTAGCTAAAAATAACCCTTTATTCCTAAATAACATTTTTGCCAAATCTTTTTTATTGGTAAACTTTATAATAGAGCTAAAATCATCTTAAATTCAAACATAAACCCTTAGCGCCAAAATAATATCTAACTGAGTAATAGATATGTTCGTGGGGACACGACAAACAAAAATTTAATACAATGGGACTGCTTCGGTCCTGGTCTCTGAAACAGAAAAAAAATATCCCTAGAAAAAAAAAACAAAAACATTTAAAGTTTTTGTTTTTTTTTTAGGGATTTTTATCTACAAGTCCGCCACTAATTTTAAGAGAGGAATAAAGTATAAAATCTTAAACGAAAATTAAATAATAGTTAAAACTAAAATTGGTAAAATGTTTGACGTAAAGTCATAAATGACAAAAATAAAATTGGGTAAATTGAAACTTTAAATTTTTACAAATATGATGGGCGAAAAAAAGGCCGATCTTTACTCATCTCCTTTTATGCAAAAAGCTCTTTTTGGTTTATGATAAAATTACCCCAGTGTGTTTACCTAAAAGGCAAGTAAAAATAAAATAATTACCTGCTACTACAATAATAAACTTGCTGCTATAATCAGAGAACAAGTTTCTCGTTAATTATCTCGTTATTTTATAATGATCTTCAGCATAGTTTTTACATTATTTGCAGCAACATAAAAGCATGTTTTACCTAACAATATTCTCGGTATTTACGCTATGTATACCTAATAAGGCAGTTTACGTAAGGGTAGCTTAAGGCAAGCACCCGTTTGGAAATAATGTTCACGCCTTTAGAAATTTGCTTTGGGACCTCATTTCGGCATTTCGTTGTGTTGTAAAGCCAACTAAAATGCCTATTTGTATTTACCCAAATAGCAATTTAATATTAGGTTAAAGCTGAGGGATAAGGTATGATGTTTGCTTCTTGCTTATGGGGTATTGTCGCGTCTTTTATAACACTGGTAAAATATTATTTATTCGGTTTTCTACCTGGTGATTTATAACTGAACCCTTAATATATTGCTATAGACACGTAAAAAAGTCAGAATTAGAATAAAATACAAAGGTCGCACCAAAAATTTTTAAAAACTTTACAACTTATTTGTGAAGAAAAAATACTTAAGTGTTTTTTAAAATATTCTTTTTTTAGCTTAACATATTTATTCATTCGATAAAACCAATAAGTAAAACACAAATGTCATAGTACTGGAAGACAATACTTTCAAACCCAGAAACAGCTTCATCTGGATTTGAAGCACGTTGACTACGCATTTTATTTTTAGGTTTTGGAAACAAAAAGAACTCACATGGTGATAAGTTGGGGCTGTAAGGTGGATGTACTAATAATTTTACCTTCGACTGTGTGACTAAAAATCGATTTGTTTGCAGCGCCGTATGGAACGAAGCATTGTCGTGGTGCAAAACTATAAATGTTGCTTCGTGGACGCACTAATTTAACTTTTTTTAGCATTAGATGCAAAGAAACTATAGTGTATCAAAAAGTATTAACTGTACGTTGACCTACCAATGAAAACGTTGTGATTGGTCCCCCTTTTTAAAAAAAAACACGCCATTTTTGCCATCACTGCAGGATTGTATTTATTATTATTATTATATTAATTTTTAAAATTAAAAAATATCAAAAGTGTGTTTTAAAGCAATTTTTTAATACTTAAAAGTTTTTTAGTCAAATTTTTCATTATTATTATTTTTTGTTAATTTTTAAGCAAATTTTAATCTCTGGGTATCACAAAAAAAAATAACAACTATAAATAATTGCAAAAAAAGTTTAGTTAAAAAGTGCCATAATCTTTACTACTAACTGTAAAACAGCAAAATTCGATTATCATTGACCCTATATTTTATTTTATTTTTTTGCATTAAACAGATTTTCTACTTTTTTTTGCAACTTCTAAAATTTTTCTCTTTAAATAAAATTCATAAAAGTTAATCTACTTTCTCATTTCATCGACTATGCGCGTTTTCGCTTCCAGTAGGAATACCGGGCATTTAAGAGTTTTACATGAAATATAAATGCTTTTTTATTATTTTTCAGGATCAACATCCAAGCATGCATATTCCGTCTGTTATTAATTTAATTTTTTACGGTATTTTGTCAGACCATCTCTTAGAAAACATATTTTTGTCGGACAATAAGAAATAATGGTAATATCGATTCTAATGCATCACCTGGTTTTTTTGTCCGACATATTAAATTGTAAGAATCATATTTTTTTTTAAAATTCCAATTTTAGGCAACTTGACTATGAGTAGACTAAATATTTGTTTTGTGTGTTTTTAATTGCCTATGTTATGATATGATCGTTAAATAATAGAAGAATATAGAACATATTGGCGTATACTCATTCTCTGACGGTTGTATTTGTACCTGTCATAATAATTATTTAGAGATCTTTGAAAAAAAAACGTAAAAATAATATACGTAATCGGTCTTTTATTATTAAATTATAAATTTATATCAATAATCAGGTATTTTACTCCTAAATTATAAATTCCTTCCATTAACCATAGCAGTATGATACAATGATTGGCACAAAAAAAAATGTAAAAAAATATCTAAAGAAATTTTCCTCGTTTTTTACCTACTACACTTAGCAATTTCAGATATACCCAAAGGGCCGGAACGAAAATATCAATTTTTTTAATTTTAAGTTTTGTAAAATTTGATTAATAATAGCCTGGCTATTTGATTTTTAAAATATTTTAATATATTTTGTTCCCCATCCTTTCTTAAGGGTAAAAAAAATAGAGAAATCTTTGAAAATATGACCATTTACTAAATAATTAATAATCTTCTGTCCTTTAAGCTTACCTAAAAGCTGAAAAATAAGTTCCTTCTTTATAGGCTAATTTTAAAAAATTGTTGACTGGCAATAATTAATAGGAAGTATTATTATATCTTGATAAATTAAATTTAAAAAAACAGAGTTCTGGCTTTTTTATGCGGTGGTAGAGGGCAGAAGAAGTTATTTAATTTAAAAAATATTTTAAAGAAATCTTTATAAATTTATATGACAACTTTTTTTACTGTTACTTATAAGTAATACAAAAATACATATTTCACATAATATACGGGGTGTAAAAAGTATGAGGCTCACGATTTTAATGGGGGAGAGTGGAGCTCAAAACACGGCAAAATCAGATGGGTCAAAAGTCAATTGTTTTCGAAATATGCTCCTTCAAGGTTTTAAAAGTTTGGCAACAGCGGGTCCGCTGCATCACATTGAGTCGACCGTCGAACGTTCTTTGCGAGGTTTTACATATTTACACTTTCTTTTAAAGAGATGTTTTTTTACATTTTATTTGTAATTACAAGTAAATATACTTACCACAAAATTAAGCTGCATATTTATTTTAACAACACAAATTATTATGTTTTAAAACAGCACTTTTTTATTTTGTTTGAAGAATAGAAAGTCTCTCATTAAAAAAAAGCTACATTTCAGTTTAAATAAGTTGCTCAAAATGTCGTCCTCTAGTTTCTACACCAGGGTCACTTCAACTAACCCCTTTTACCTAATTAATTAGAAAACGGACAAAAATACCGCAACCAATACGTACATTAAACCACGGCAATAAACGACTAACTTGACGAACTTCACGGTACGGATAGCGCTGTTGCCAATTGGTTTTTAAATTTTTAACATAATTATTATTATTTTTTTATTTATAGACTAAGACAATTAAAACTTAGTTTATTTTATTAGCAAATAAATCTACCAAGCAGCGATTAAGACGAAAGTTGCCAATTGTTAAGCTTTTCAAAAATAATTACTACCAAAGTTTGTAACTTTGATATCGTTTAGACAAAAATCTGTCAAGTTTTAAAACAAATGTCATATAAACCTTTTAACTTTTGTGAGCTTCACTATCGTCCATGAAAATCGTGAGCATCATACTTTTTACACCCTGTATAATAATGCTCCACCCTAAAACTCAAGTTGACTTAATCAATCTTTGTTGACGACTGGGGATTTAATATGTTGTACTAGTATTTTTTAATCTCTCCTTATTTACGGTAAAATCAAAAATGATATACTACACTGTTGTCAAATTTAATCTGTTAGCAGAACTAAAAGGGTCATCAGCCCTAATATAAATTAACAGTGCAGCATAAAATAAGCTGTTTATATACGTCCCTCCGTTCGGCTTGCGGACGCTCAACAAATTACCTGGAAACCGTCTTCATCTCTCCCTTACAACTTGGTTTATTTAGGAGCTATAATTTAAGCTTGCAGACCGTGTCAAGCAAAATCACAACCCATCCAACCATATTTCTTGGACCAAAACAAAACATTATAAATTATAGCAGTCTTAGAAAAGGGTAACTTTTTTTTTTTTAATAAAATATTTACTATTTTTTTTCACTTTAATATACTTTACCGCGATACTGTCGATGAAACTTTTTTAAAGAACTAAAAAACAAACAATTTTTTCTTAACCTTAATGGTGCATTTTTTGCAGAAAAATGTAGAAAAAATCGCTATTTCTTTGAATATTCTGAACTTGAACCAATGGCGGATTCAGAGAGGGGCGAATGGGGCGATCGCCTCCCCTCCTCAGCCAAAAAATAAAAGGGGAAAAATATTAAAAAAAAAACAGTTAAAAATGGAAGAACGTAACTGTTGTTACGGTTCTTAGTTAGTTATTATTTAAAAACTTTTTATGTTGCCTATTGCATTTGGTTAGTTTCTAAAAAGTAATGTGGTCGCTATAATAGGTAGGCCTACTAGTCCAGAAAACGAAGCTGAAAAAAATGCAAAACCTGGCAGTTTTTTCAAAATGCAAATTTTCATGCAATTTACATAAAAATTTGGGATTAGGTTTACCTAACCCTCCTCTTCAAAATCTGTACTATGCCGATGGGCGCTTTTTATTTTTTAGGGGTGAAAACTACCCTTTATTGCTAAAACCTATAAAGCTATACATTCAAGCTTAAGTTGAGTAAAATTTGACTCAAATAGGTTGAAAAAGTAGTATTTTGCTTCTTTGAAACATTATTATATTATCAAACCCTATTATAATTTCATTAAAAAAAATTACCTTAAGCAATTAATATATTATCACAGTATTTGCATGAAAATTTGGGATTAAGCTTTACTTGCCGTTCTCTTCAAAATCTTCATTATGCTGAAAGGCGATTTTTATTTTTTTTAGGGGTAAAAACTACCTCTTATTGTAAAAACCTTTAAAACTTTCATACTAAAGCTTAAGTCACATAAATATAGGCTCAAATAAGTTGAAAAGTAAGAACTTAATTGTTTAAAACATTATTTAAATATTTCAACTCTTGAAAATCAACCCAAAAAGAATTATTTACCCTAGAAAAATTAGCATACTGTCACAGAGTGCTAATTAAAAAATATGACAAATGTATTGCTAATTTAATTTTGTAATTTTTTAGTCCTCAAAAATCCACCCCTTACAATACTACAATGCAAAAAATAGTACAAAACCGCGGATTTTTAAAAAATGCATCGAATCGCATAAAAAGTTGGAATTAAGTTCGACTCACCCTTAAAGTGTGCAATATGCCAATAAGCACCTTTTTTATTTTTTAGGGAGTGAAAACTACCCTTTATTACTAAAACCTTCAAAACTTACTTTACTTTCATATTTAAGCTTTAATTAAGTAAGACTTGGCTTAAATAAGTTGAATAATAAATGTTTAATCTTTGAAATATAAGCTGAAGTAATTCAACACTTAAAAGTAACCCCTATTATGGATTAATGAAAAAAATATTTATTTAATGGATAAAATAGGAAAACTACGTACAATTACATTATAAAATGTATTGAAATGAAAAGATATTTACAAAAAAAATGTATTTGGGCTTTTAGAATACTCCATAAAAATTGTGTTTTAAGCATAACTCCTTCAGTTTTTGTGATAAAAAGTTCTTTAAAAAACCATTTTGTTTCTTTTAAGAGCTATAAGTGCTATATATTGAAACTGTTTAAAAGTCTTACTTTTTTAAAGGAGTGAGTCTAAGGGGCTGAAAAAAGGTAGTGCTCGTCTATACACACGCGTTTTAAACGTTTATATCTCACTTAATTTCGGTCATACAGTTAATAAAAAAAAAACAAAATGTTTGTAATTTAAAGAGCTACAATTTGATACCTTAGTAATTTTTACGTATCTTCCATAGGTTTCAAGTTATTTTAAAGAAAAGGTCATTTTTTATTAAAATTCTGAAATTTGATTTTCACTTGCAGCTGCATTTTTTTTCCAAAATTAAGCAATTAAAATCGGTTAAAATTCTAACATAAAAAATACATAAATAAAGAGAATTGAAAAAGTGCTACAACTCATTTTAATTAGGGTGGTAATTAAGGGGTTGTTTTTAAAGATTTTTGCACTCAAAAAATTTTGATCTAATTTTATTTAAATCATAACTCACTCAATTTTTGTGATACATACCTTTAAAAAAAAAGAAATTTCTTTGCCAATTCTTCAAAAATTTAGCATTGTTTTTCTCGAAAAATACATAGATTTTGCGTTATTTGCCTTTGAAACTCTGGAATTTTGTGTTCGATGAATAACAGCTTACATTTAACAACCCACAACTTGGTTTGTAGGGGTCCCACAGCAGTTGCAAAAAAGAAACATTTTATTCGTTTTTTTTCAAAGCTACAAGTTTTTTATTTGCAGTTTTTTTAATAAAATTCATAGGTACTTATCGAGTTAGTTGCAAAACGATTAAAAACGTTGATTTTATCGATGAAAAACATCGACTTTTGATTGCAAATAACTCGAGAAGCATGTATTTTTCAAAAAAAATTCATAGAATATTTTTTGCTTAGAAATCATTTTTCTACCGATTCCTGTAGTTAAAATATAAAAAAATTCGACCCTTGAGATGGTTTGGCAACCACCACGAAGGTAAAAGCGCCCTTCGGCATGATATTGATTTTGATCCTTGGACTATTCGCTACCTGCTGTCAAAATTTCAAGTCTATGTTTTATGCATTAAAAAATAAAATTCTAGGCGAAATGGTTCGTTTTCTGGACTATACCGTAATTTGCAATTTACAAATGAAGGCAGACGGGTGGCTAACCTGGACTGGGGACTCCCGAACCCCCGGACCTTGAACCTCTTCTACGGTGAGGGGTATTTCAATACAAATACCCCTTAAACCCCCCGGTTATTCTGCCTAGGACATCCCCCCCGTAAAGATTTTCTAAATCCGCCCTTGACTTGAACCCTTTTAAATATATAAGGTGATTTTATAAATATTGTTTATAATATGTTGTTTAAAAAAGCTTAATGCGACCGCTTTTCAAAAGATATTTTTTCAAAACAGCAGTTCAAATATTTTGCAGTGATATTTTGGACGATTTAGCGTATTAAGAAGTTCACTTGCGACATTCGTAGATAAAATTATCGTCTTATAGTAAGTTAAGCCCGACCCGTAAACAAATCAAATCAATATTTGGATAAATATCTATTATCTTCGTCTCTTCAATGCCATCCGCGCCGAGCTCGCCCATCTCTCTTTAATAAAAATAAATTATTGAACAAGCCGGGACTAGTAACTGTATGAATCATAATATTTTTTTCTATTTTAGTCTTATTTGTAATGCAGTATTTTGAATGGACCCCAAATTAAGCGCTGTTTCAAGTAGGATCAAATACGCTTTACCAAAGGTTATGCTTGAAAATATTATTTTTTTAGGAGACTGTGCACACCTATTAACCTTTCAGTACTAACATGATTTTTAAAACATAAATGCTAACATCGGTCTATGAGACCGAACAACTAGGACTAATTTTTTACTGATTAGTTGGTGGAAATGTATTTATAAAGCTTTTTTTAAAAGAAAAATAGGCACCTAGAAACTTTCAACTATATATTTTTTTCAGTAACATAATGAAAATGGCGAAACTTTACGATTCTAATAATTTGACCACAAGCTTAATTAAACTACCTAAAACTAATCAACTGATACAAAAATCAACAAAAACAACATTTATAACATTAAGAATATAAAATAAAAGTCTATTCAGTTTCATCACCATCTTCTTCAACGCAGGGTCTACACATTGGCACCACGTGTTCAAGACATAGAAATTTGCTGCACTTGTTACATTTGTATTTTGTTTTTCTGTTTTTTTTAGTGTCGCAGTACCTACATCTGCCAATCGGTTTTTCTGTTTGTTCAGTAACCACTTCTGGTTCAAACTTGCATATTTCTTTGATCCGCATACCAGATAAAGACGGAACTTGTTGGACTTTCGCTCGCCGTTTTAAATGATCCGTGATCAATTGAAACGATAAATTCTCAAGGAAATTTCGGCGTAACATATTTTGATCTATATCTTTTTTATTGAAAGCTGCAAATGCATTTATGGCAGCTACGTTTAGTACGCGATAAAAAATTACCATTGGCCACCTACGAGTAGCTCTAGCGCAATTATATCCGGCACTCAGTTTGTCTACTACGTCAACGCCACTTTTGGTCTGATTATACATCATAATCATTTCTGGTTTTGAAGTGTTATCATCAATGCAGTCATCGTTATGCATTGTTGAATATAAAAGCACGTTTTTCCTTTACGAGGGATATAAGATACCAACGTTCCATTCTGGTTGAATCCGAACATACTTGAACCCTCTGCCCGGTTTTTCCCCTCTATAAATTCTCGAGGTAGTTCTCGCTTGTTCTTCTTTATAGTACCCACAACAGTCAGTTTCTTTTGCAACAAACTTTCACATAACGGTATGCTGGTAAACCAGTTGTCCATGGTTACATTTCTTTCTGTATTGGCTATCGGTTCTACAAGCCGTTCAACAACTGCCTTTGCACTATTCTCAACTGCAAATGGCCCCTCCGGTTGCTTACCAATATACACCTCCATATTTGTCGTGTAAAACGTTTTAGCATCTACCAAAGCAAATATTTTAATCCCATATTTGTTCGGTTTGCTAGGAATATACTGCCGGAAACTACATCACCCCTAAAGGCTGCCAACATTTCATCCACAGTGGTATACTCTGAAAGGGGTATAGTTTTTCTTACAATTTGCAACAAATGTATCAAACAAATCACGAACTGCAGCCAACTTATCAGTTCTTTGCCTTTCTGGCCGTGTTGCCTTGTTATCAAATCGCATATGCCTTAATAAAAAACGAAATCGTTCTAATGACATAGTTAATCTAAATATTTCAATTGAAGTTCCGTTAGTTTTCCACAAATCAGCAGCATTCAAGTGGTTAGTTTTACGAACTGCGGAAAGGTAAAGAAGTCCTAAAAGGGCTTTTACCTCTGTTACATCAGTCTGAGTAGCAGTTCGGTATTCTTTGGAATATTCTTGCTGAGATATAGAAAGGTTAGTATATTCAACAATCATCTGCAGTATATCGTCAGTAAAAAAACATTTCCAAATATCAAGCAGTTCACATGACGCCTCTTTCACCGGTCCTTTTACGCCAGGTAAGTGAATTACAATATTTTTTGAGCGAGTTCTAACTGTGCCAGAAGGCACGTGTTTGCTCCATTTTGTGGTGTTATCCTTTCCAAGAAAATAGGGTTCTCTATATTTTGTCTTCTTGTGAGGTGGTGGATAATCATCAAAATCCTCCTCTTCTGGTTCTAAATCTTGTTCGGACTCAGAATCGCCTTCCCGCTCTTCAACATGATCCTCTTCTCCGGAATCTTCATCATCGTCCATCTCCAAGGGCACATCTACTTGATCTAACTCGTCCCAAAGACTTTTTAAATATGTTTGTTCACGTTCATAACTCATCTAAGGAAAAACAATAACATTATTATCATTATATACATTAAAATTATAATAAAACCCTACCTTTCAAATAAAACCCAGTTTGAAACATAAATACTAACACCGGTCTAGGACACCGAAATATGGCATATATCGCGCAAAACCGTTAAGATTCACTTTACACTACCACAGCCGAAGCGTAACCAGCGTTGTTAGCAGACATTTTTTTTTCGTACTAGATGTCGCTATAGTTTCGTATTAGATTTCGGGATATCGTACTAGATTTTAGGACTTCCGTCTAGCGACACCCCCGCTGGCAAGCTTTTTGACTGTGTTGACACATGAAACGAGGCGTGTTGTTAAATTCATCGATGAACCGTGCGCACTAATCGCTATTTCATCAAGCCGTTTTTAAATTAATTGATGGAAAAGCGCTAAAGAAAGATGGCCGTTGTTTTAGTAGTATATGGACAAGGATAAAACTAGCGGTAATCTAGTGTGACGTCACGATAGATTTCAGAGCTAAACCATCTGATGAATTTAACAACACGCCTATGCTTCATTATGCAGAGACTCGGCGCGTAATTTGAAAAGTAGTCATTTTCTATATAATGCATTTAATGTAAAAAAAGCAAATCATGGGTCTTTTTTATAACGTCTCCGCATTTTTACGTCTAATATATTATTGGGGAAAGTAAAAAGCCGCTTTGCTAACCAGAACTAACCATGACCGACTAGAACTTATGGCTTTTAAATTTGTCTAAATTATTCCTACATAAAAGTTATTAACAAAATTTTTATAATTTTTTATATGGTAGAAGTTATAATTTTTTACCATTTACAATGGGAAAATTTTTCCCATTGTAAATGCTAACGTGCTGCCACCATATGACAAGCAAGCCAATTCCACCTCGACTTGGACTTGGAATTGCATTGTAAATGCAGCTTAACTCTTTAGCTGACCGCTAAAAATCTGCCGCTGTCAGTTGTTGTACTCATGGCAACATCGCTACAGGCCGTAGGCTTATTTTTGAATGCGAATTCGAATAGTCTGAAAACGTACTAGATTTGTGAGCGGGGTACTAGCGTACTAAATCACTCTAAAAAGTACTAGATCTAATACGAAAGTGCTGCTGCTAACAACGCTGAGCGTAACTGATAATTGTGAAGGTATCAGGAGCCACGCGAGATTTGCTGGACGCTTGACGTAGATTTTTCAGAATAAGTGGGAGGTCGGTCTGTGAGACCGAATGTTAGCACTGAAAGGTTAAGTAATATTTTCCACAATTTTTTACTTTTTGAACTTACGTAGTCCTAAAATACATCTTCCATAAGGGCGATTACGTAAAAAAAGAATAAAATAGTGTAAACTTTTTCCTAATAACAAACGAACCTGTAATTTTTTTTATATTTTTAACAAAACGGTCAATAATTTAGTTTTTTTTATATTTTAATACCCTGATTTATATTGCATTAGTTTTTAAAAAATATCGTTAAAACCGTTTTCAAAATATTCCACAATGAATGCAGGGCTTTTATATATAACAGATATCGACAATGGTAGTTATGCACAATTTGATTGTTATTATCTCGTTTTACAGGCGATAAAAAATTATGTTAATTTAACTTAGATAAAAGACACTTTTATTAACCCTTCATTTCAGTTTAATTAATTCTAAGGAAAGTCGGTTTACAAGTAAACTATCTTACTTGTAATTGTCACATTTTTATTAAGTAAACTGAACTTTAAATATTATTTTACAACTTGTACAACTTCTTCTTCTTTTTCTTCTTCTTCCTGTCTGTCCGTCTTTCACTACCGGAGGCAGTGCAGCCTCTTGGACTTTTTGTGCCTAATCTCCCATTGTCTTTTATACCAATCCTCCCATTAGTCTTGTTTATTCTACAAGTTTGTATAACCCCGAGACTGGTTGGTTGATATATTCCTGTGGGCTCATTTTCGGTTGCCCAAATAATGCCTGTCTTTTGTGATTTAACGCATCACATTCACACAGTATGTGGTAGGCTGTTTCTTCCCCCACGTCGCACATTCTGCAACTTGGGTCCTCATTGTATGAGCCTATATTGTGTAGGTGCCCTCTTAGGTTATCGTGCCCTGTTAGCAACCCTACTGTTATGCGAAGTTTTTTCCTACTTTGTCTGAGTAGTTCTTCGTTCGTTCCTTTGGATGGGCCCTTTATAAAGCCCTCACCATGTCTTATTTTACCGTCTCCCAGTATTCCTTGTGTTTGTTTCGGATCCATTCCCTGGTTTGCTCTTGTGCTGTGGTTTTGTTCACTCCAAGGGCAGGTTCTGGTCCAAAGTATGGTGTGGATGATCCATGTCTTGCTGGCTCATCCGCTTTTTTGTTGCATTCTATTCCCGAATGTCCTGGTACCCACAGGAGAGTTACCCTGTTGCGTTCTCCTAGGACCTGCTGTTCTTTTTGGCATTCCCATGTCAGCTTGGACGTCACCTTGGGGTTTACTAGTGCCCCTAGTGACGCCTGGTTGTCTGTTATTATGCAGATCCGCTTGTTTTTGTAAGCCCTCCTGTTATTTTCTTTTGCACAGTGCAGTAAAGCATATATTTCTGTTTGAAATACAGTACTGTGTGTTCCTAGTGGAATGGAGAATTGTGAATTCCTCATTTCACTGTACACGCCCGCTCCAGATCCCTGCTCGGATTTTGAACCATCCGTATACCAGATGATGTCTCCAACCGGGCCGGGGAGATCGAGTTGTTGCCACTCACTTCGATCTAGAATTTTTATCTCGAAGTTTTTGTTGAATGAGTATTGGGGAATCATCTGGTCTGTTCTCTCATCCAGGATGTTGCCATTAACCTGACTTTTTATGTTGTTGTGTCCCAAACTAGCGTAGACACCATTTGGGTTTTTTGTTGCAGTCGGAAGAACTTATTCTTGCCTTCCTCATCACTATAAGGTTAAGTGGTGGAAGGTCTAAGAGACATTCCATGGCTGCTTTTGGGGGTTTGTTTTAATTGCTCCTGTTATAGCTAAGCAAGCACGTCTCTGTACCTTGGCCAGTTCGGGTAACAATAGTTCTTTGTCGCATTTTTGTCCACCATACCAGTGATGCGTATGTTATCATAGGCCTTACCACCATGGTATATAACCAATAAACCACGTTTGGTTTAAGATCCCGTGTTTTTCCATGAGAGCGTCTGATTAACATAAGAGTCATCTCCGCTTTCTTTCTTGTTTTCTGAAGATGTTGGTTCCAGGTAAGTTTAGAGTCTAGGTTGACACCCAATTATTTTACCTCTCCCAAAATCTTGATTCTTCACCTCGTAGGTTCAGGGGATTCAAGCCCTCCAGATTTCTCCTTTTGGTGAAGGCAACTATGGCTGATTTGGAGGGATTTATGTTTAGTTCCTTCTTTCTCGTCCCTCTGGTGACTACGTTTAGGGCCTGTTGCATTTTATCCCTAACAGTGTTGTTAAATTTTCCTTGGGGACGAGATCGTCTGCGTATCCCAATGTTTGGTGCCCCTCCAGTTGAAGGAAATTTAGTAAGTCGTCCATTACAAGGTTCCATAGCAGTGGGGACAGAACTCCCCCTTGCGGACATCCTCGTTCAACCCGAGCTACAAGAGTTTCTTCAAGAATTGAAGTATATACTGATCTGCTCTTAAGCATGCAGTCTATCCACCTGCAGCTTGTTAAGTCGATCCCTCTGCGCCTCGACGCGTTTGAGATAGATATAAGGGACGTGTTGTCAAACGCTCCTTCGACATCTAGGAAGGCACACATTAGCACCTCCTTTTTATTTGAGAGCATATTTGGCCTTTTTCCCCAAGTTCATGTAATGTGTTTCTGTGGGCTTACCTGCTGTGTATTCATGTATGTCCTTGTGTAGAGGTCTGTTCGTGGTGGTTCTCCCTGATGTGCCTATCTAGCTACTTCTCTAGGGTCTTTAGCACGGACGACATCAGACTTATTGGTCTCAAAGATTTTGCCCCATCCTGTTCGGTTTTCCCAGGTTTGGGGATGAATGCTACTCTGATTAGTCTCCAGGTTGTTGGTAAATAGCCCAGAGCTAGGCTGCCTCTAAAGTAGACACAGTCTATGTAGTAAAAACTCTGGTCCTTTCTGGAGCATTACTGGATAAATGCCATCTGTTCCTGGCGATTTATACGTTTTAGGTTTTTGACTTTGATTGGGGGGCAGAGGATGATTATGAATATTATTCGTTACATACAAAGTTACACCCATAGTTTCAGTTTGTTAAAGAACATACGGGTGGTTATAAACTAAGAACCATTTTACATATACGAGAGGTATTCCGAAAATTATTCCTTAATTGTGCCGAAAATTAACACAATAATTATTTTATGTATTACACGTTTTATAATTTTACTAAAATTTTCGCAATAAAATATTGAACATGTTCTATATTTTCCCAAAAAAATTTCGCAAGAATCGACGCAAAACTTTTTTTAGGCCCGTAATGTCATTGAGTATTATCTCATGAAGTAAAAAAGGAACTAGCTCATACGTTCCACAATAATTCGTTGATTTCTTTTTTTTACCTGCTACTGTGGTCGTAATACCAAATATTTTGGGTACCCGCATGTAGGTCCGGGTTTTTGGTCGTTTTACAATAATTGTTGATGTCAAGAAATCAACGAATTATTGTAAAACGTCTACTGTTTTCACACCTAATAATAGCAGCGTTTATCTGTATCTAACATAATTTTTAAAAAAAAAAAACGGGTTTATTGCGCAGTTAATTTTTTCTGCGTTTATCACTGATTTTTTCTACCTGCCAGTCCTCCCTGGAGCAGTAACCTGGGTTTCCCAGGTCTGAACTTTGCAGTTTTCCAGTGACATGTTTGGGTTTTTTTGCATCCCGGAAAGTGTACCCTAAGTTTCCATATAAATTTGGCAAAAATTTTGAATAACGGCTCCGAACATTGCACTGAACGGGCTATCTCGCTCTTGGAGAAGTAGTGGGGATCAAAGTAAAGGCGGATAAATGTACAGCGAGTTGCTAAACACTGGTGCTTTGGTGGTCATTTTATTGTTTTTTTTCAGGTTTATATTTCCCGTCAAAGATCGATTTTTTTCTGAAGTCACGATTGCTCATACCACAATAAAAAAAAATAGATAAATTGATGTTTATCCCTTTACCAATTCAATTTTTTGGTATGTACAGGGTGTCCGGATTTGCTTGTAATTGCAGAGTATCTCGGTTATTATGGATGGAGACTTGCGGTTTTTGACGACCAGGCTTGCCAAAAAATCTCATTAAAACCACAAAAACCTGACAACACTTTTGCCTGTAGGGAAAAGACAGAATTCTTGTTTCAAAAAATTTTTTTATTGAGTTTTAAGTAATTATGAATTTTATTGAACAATGAATCTTACCCAATAAAAATTTGTTCCTACTTTAAAATTTAAAAAAAACTTTATTAGTGGCGATTTTCCCCAATTTCGTTGTAACTGACCCTGTACAATACCGATTTGACCAAAATTCGTTTTAGATCTTGCAGACAGACCAAAAATCAATTTTTTCCTATTCGGTCCCCTATCCTGGGACACACTGTATATTTAATTTGCCTGAAATTAGGTAACCTGTATTTTATAATATTTTTGGACAGTTAATTTTTTTAATATACACTCACCGGCACAAAATGAAATTTTGGCCAAGTTTGATGTTTTATAACTTTTTTTTCTTTTACCCGATTATCATGATTTTGTTATCAGTTTGTGGATCCATTCATTTCTTCTTTTTAAATTATTTTACAAAGTAACATTTTTTAATTAGGCTACATTATACAGGAGTAAATCAAACTGGGGGTTTTTTTCGTAATTTAGAACACCCTGTAGGAAAATTGAGGTGGATAATTTTCTTTTCATACTATTTCTTGAATTCATATATTCCAAACATTTTGTTTTTGATTCATTTCATTATCTAATTTCTGCTCAGAGCTGCAAAATTTTTATTAAAACGATGTAATTTTTATAAAAAATATGTCCAGCTTTCGGTTAAAAATTATTGACGTTGGCTTAGGACGCGATTATTTGACAGAATGTTTAACAGTGACTATATTATAATTTTTTGGGGTCAATATGGTTCTTGCAGACGTGGGTAGAATTGTTGCCTTAATAGAGTATGGCCGTAGCAAAAAATTTTTTGCCCGTTCTCTGAGATTTTACGGACGGAATTTTTTCTAGGCGGCAAGGCTTGGAGGAGAATGACCACTGCAGCTGATGATCATTTTGTCACCGAAATTCTTTAAGAGATCGAAGATTACTGCTATTTGCCTAAGAAATGACTTGCAAGTGATTCTTCGAAAAATTTAAGTAAAAGAACTATACTAAAAGATTGGCGAAGCTGGGCCTTCACCAAGGCCAATAATATGTACACAATTACTGCCTCGGCATTGACAACACCGATTGAGGTTTGCAAGGTGCATTCTAACTGGGCCCTAGAACAGTGGGAAATGTACTATTTATAGATGAATCCAGGGTTTTTTAAGGTCGCCGGATGGTCGTGAGGGGATACAGACGGAAATGAAAATATGCTGACTGCACCATATCAGAACGAATCTCATATCACGGCGGTTCAGTCATGATTTGGGGAGGTATTTCTACCGAAGCACACCCAAACTTTGTTTATTGAAAATGGAATCTAACGGCCCTCCGTTGTTACATTAATGAAATTCTCCAAGAAAATTTTTGTTCCTTTGCTCCTTTTATTGGAAACCCAAATTTTCATTAATGCATGATAATGCTAGACCTCACGTCGCACATGTAGTAAACGAAATCTCGATGAAGTTGGGCTTCCAAG
>JAHBCN010001461.1:0-12500 GCA_019359885.1 Listronotus oregonensis
AAGTAGAGTTTAATGGCGAATTCTCCGCCATAACAGATACCCTAAATATTTAGGGGTTACCCTTGACCGTACCCTGTCATAAAGAAAACATCTGGAAAATACTACCGCCAAAATAAAAACACGCAATAATATAATACAGAAGCTGTGTGGAACAACCTGGGAAGCGAGGGCGGATACATTGCGTACTTCGTCACTGGCATTGGTTTTCTCTGCTGCTGAGTACTGTGCTCCAGTGTGAATGAACAGCTGCCATGTCAATCTGATTGATATCCAACTAAACCACACTATGCGCCTGATTACAGGAACGATCAGACCCACACCCTTATATTGGCTTCCCCTGCTAAGTATCATCCACCCGCCCCAAATCCGCAGAACAGAGGCACTACTCAGGGAGTTCCGTAACATTCAAGGAAACCCGGAGCTGTCCATTCATGAAGATGTACCCGACCCTCGCCGGAAATCGCTCTGGAAATCCACCAATGTTAAATGCCGAACAGCTGGATTTAAATAACATCACAATAAGAAGTTTATGGGAACAGAACTGTCAACGCATTGAGAATCCTCAAGAACGACTATGGTTTGAGGGCTATGATTGCGACACCACAGGTGCAGAGCTAAATAGAAAACAATGGGTCCGGTTAAACAGAATACGTACTGGACATGGACGATTGTCCGACTCACTTTACAAATGGGGCATAGCTCAGTCACCGGAATGCGATTGCGGTGCTTCAAACAAGACTATTAGACATATCAGAGAGGAGTGTGGTTTGCGATCATACCAGGGCGCCTGGAGCAACTTCATGAGAGCGGAAGAGTCAGCACTGAAATGGATTAGTAACATAGATATTAGTATTTAGATAGATATTAGTATTGGGACAATTGTTCTCTTTTTGTTATATTGCATGTATATACAAATTAATAAATAAATAAAATTTTATCCAATGCTTAAAGTATGCGCCGTTATGGGCGAGACAATAATAAAACCTTAAGTAAGTTTGTCTGGTAATAATTCTGAATTCCAGTGAAATTCCATCTTTAAGTTTGTAAATATACTAAGCAGCATAATAAGGGGGAGCTAAATCTTGCTTAAAAGGCAAATTATCTTCAGTAAGGTGTAGCACCATTTTTTTCACTCTTAAATCAAAAAGGTAAAATAATCTTGAACGGGAAACGGCAGTAGCTTTAAAACAACAGCTTACAGTTTTGATAAATGCAACTGGCTTTAAAATTGATATGTTATTTCAGAATATAAATTACCGAAGTAATCGCTATTGTATACCTTTTCTCATTGATTGCGTCAATAGGTATTCTATCGCTTTATCTTTAACGGAAGCATAAAAAAGCCCAGTTTTAGACCATCTTGACTTATTGATATCCGGATAAGTCGGACAGACAAAACAATCATCAGAATAAATGGGCAAGGAAAAGCGGCCGACCCCAGTATGGGTGTGAGTTCGTGGTTGTCGTGACACACTCTCGAGAATACAGTGTTGTCAGAGCATTTAAAGGCTGTTTAAGAACATATTTAATTAAAAAAAAATATATATAAAATTAAGTGGATAATTATTATAAACCAAAATATTTACTAGTGTAACAAATTAGAACCAAGGGATTTTAATTATTTAGACTTTAAACAACTTAAATTTAAATGATTTAAGTTAAAAATAGTTTAAGCCACGTTAGCTATGTTATTAAATCTAAATTCATCTTTATATTATTACAACAAAAATGGTTTGTATTGATATTGTTTGACCAAATAAAATTTCATTTTTTTTTCTAAACTTTCTAAGAATAAGATACCTAATAAATACACAGGCCCACAAAAAAAAGGTGGCGTGTACTGGGTGTCGGGCTAGGATTTCCTGGAATATTTGTATCCGCTGAACGCGAATCTAAAGTCAAAATTGTGGGTCAAACAGCACAAAATCGAGAAAGCCCTAAAAAACCAACACAGTATATTCTCCAGCAGAAACTTGCTACCATGAAATATTTGGACTGCTACTATATCAACTATAAGAAATACAAACATTTTTATAAAACAAAAAAGAGAGCTTTTTAAATTTCCGATATAAAAAGTTATATTAATATTTTTGTTAAGATAAATATTAAAGGAGATATAAACAACAATATAATTATGACAAAAAATTTCAGTCCAAAATGTATTATTTGTTTTATAAGTGTGATTTTTGGGTTTTTCTTTGTAAGAAATCATTTGTTTTATGCATTTAAATTCTGGATTACTTAATATTTGCAGAAAAAATTCGAAAATAAAAAACAATAATTTTCAAATTTTTTCCAGAAGTATACCTTAAAAAATCCATAAAATTCGTTTTTTTTTATTATAACTCGAATTACATTATTTATGTTTTATAAAGTTATATGTATCTTTTATAGTTATTAGGATATTAACGTTTTAAATTAAAATAATTCGTTATTATCCTAAATTACGTATTTTCCCGATTATTTGATGTTTTACCCCCAATTTTGACTTCAGATTCGTGTTCAGCAGAAAAAAATACTTCAGAAAATCCTAGTCCAACACCCAGCACACACCACTTATTTTTTTTTGTGGGTCTGTGATATTAAATCATGGCTTTGCCCAAAGTTTATAATAATCAATCTATAGTGGAGTAAAATTTGGAAGGAAAGTCGCTTAGTTATCGATAATAAAAAAACCGGCGTAGAACCAAACCAGACTTAGTGGGATTCTTTAATCAGGTAATTGTGCACACGAAATCACTTTTTACGACATTTTTTAGTGGTCGAGACCTTTTTTATTTCGAAAAAACCCAAAAAAAATCGGTTTTCAATGAAACACGTTTTTTAACATCTCCACTGCTATATCTCTAATAATAATTATAATATCAGAATATTTTTTTAGATTAAAGTAGACACAATAGCGCTTCGAACAGCGTACCACGTGAAGCTGATTATTTTTTTGTTTAATTTTTAAAATGGTAGGAAACTCAAAATTGTTATTTTCAGTAGCGTAATTTTAGGCAATAGAGAAAAAAGTTTATTATTAAAAATTTACACATACATGATGTGTACAAATTGTAGCTAATGTTTAAAAAAAGTTTTTAAAATACAAATTTTTTATGTTTCCTTTATAGTATTCAGTCAGTGATATTTTTTTAACGGCGAAAGTCATATTTTTGCGCGCTCGGCTTAGCGAGTCGGCGGGCCGACTGCAATAATCTTACGGTCCGGTGGGAGTGTAGTAGTTTAAGTTTTATCAACAGGCTTAAACGCAGATCTTATGTCTACTTAAGTTGTTTAGGAAAGAAAAATTTAAAATATTTAAAACAGTGGGGTAGATTTATAAACCCATTTAAAAAATATCAATCATTGTTATTAATTACCCACCTTATTAGTAGGTTTATTAGACTTTTTTATTGGAAGCTGGTAAAGAAAACCACCCACGGAATTTGTTATTTTTGATTATTCCTTTCAAGAGTTCATCATTTTTAAAATACTTTGAGCAACAAAAAATTGCGGATGCTTTATATCTTTTAATTAAATTGGAGAAACATATAGTACAAAAAATATAAACTAGGGCTTCGTTAAATTTTTTTTTTTAACAGAAATATATAATTTTTGATCACAATTCCGGCTTTGGCTTGAGAATGCAGCTTTGACCTCGCATCAGCCCGGAATCCATCTTTCAGGCACTATAGAGGCCATTTTTGGCCCCTAGGGCCAATTCCAGACGAGAAGGGCAATTTCTGAGCTCGGATCGGATTCGGCGTCGAAAAATACATGGAAGTACATATGTCCGAAGATTTATTATTTTTTGTGGGGCTGTGTAATATTTCCGAATGACAACACTGTAAACGTCTTGATGCGATACATATATTTATTACATGTAAATCGTAAATAGTTAAAATAAAATATCAAATAATGACCAATTCGTATAATTTCAATTGCGTTTTTCTTGGTGAAAACCACTTCATTTGCATTTCAATAATAATATGTAAAGTATATTTTACATTACAAATTTAAAAATCGTCCAATTCCGTGGGTGATTTTCTTTACCAGACCCAAAAATGTAATATGTAAGTAGTTTTTTAGGCGCTTCATTATTAGCATTCTTTGTAAATTTCATCCATTTCTGACTCAAAGTCTTTAATAATGTTATTGCAGGAACGAGATTTACACTCCATACAACATTTTAGGCCTTCTTTCACACAAGTACATGTTGGAAATTCAATTTTGGGTTGACATAAAGCCATTGCACTACGTAGTATGGCAGCAGCTCGTAATAAAGTTTGAATTTTGGATATTTCTTTAGGAAATAAAAGATCTATCTGAACATCACTACCAATACTTGCAAAAGAGGTAGATATTGTCAAATTATTTTCGGATAGGTTTGAGGCAGTATTGGGAACCATTTTCCTATTTTAGTGCGATTTTATGATTCTTTCAGATATGTGTGTGTGGCTAAACATAATTTATGATATTTCGCATCAAACGCAAATAAATTTTTATAGCAACTTATTTAGATATCATATTAATGTCATTTCTATTCCTGGCAGCCATTCATTTTTAATAGGTAGCTTTTTCACTACCTAAAAAGATTCAGTACTATGTAAAGAAATAAATACCCTAAACATTATTTATAAGGGTAAAATTTGTATTTTGTTTCAGTACCAAATATAAACTAATATAATGGTACCAACTATGCTATGTAGGTACATAATAATATTTAAATTACTGGTTTAAACAGGTTTCTTATTAAACTCTTCTTTTTTTAATTTTTACTTTTGTTGCAAAAAAGCACATTTTTCTAATATTGAAACTATGGCATTTAAGTTTAGTGCCACAATAATTTGAAGGATCGGCGTCACTGTCTGATTGCAAAATATGATAATAGTTTTGAAGAATTTCTGTAAGATTTACGATAGTCTATATGATATTTTATTTTTGTTTCGACATTTAAAATACCATTTTTGTTTTTTGACAAAATTTATTTTGCTAGATTGTCTTGCCTTTTTTTCAGTACTTGATAGTAATGATAACAATCCTTGTATTCTAGGTCTTTGTATCACATATTTGTATCCATCATACACAATTTTCTTACAAATAATGCGCTGTATTGTTTTAGAATTCTTAATAAATCCAGCACACTCTAAATTTCGACAACCGCCACTATTAATGTATTATTACGCACGCTATCCGCATGCGAGGTCTATTGGGTCCCGACGATAGCTTTTTACGTGTGAAAAAAAATAGCTGTTTCCAAAAGATACACTCTAGGAAAAAAATCAAAAACTTTCGTTATTATTTGGCTATATTTTCTTCGCTGCATGTATGAAAATATTTTCAAAAATAAAAAAGTTTATCGATTGGTGAAAATTTCAAAACAAAAAATATATATGTTTAGTTTATCTGATTTTTAGAGGAATGAAAGTGCGAATTGGGCCCAAACAGTTTATAACGTTAAAAGTGCTACAGTGTGGGCTTTAATTTGACACAAAAAAAATTTCGGTATCTTTGATAGTTTTAAAGTTGTGGCAGTGGAAACAAAAAAAAAAATTTTTTTTATAATTTAAAAAAAATCACTTTTTATTAATTTAAAAAGTTCGAGACCACAAAAAAATGTCGTAAAATACGATTTCATGTGCCCGGTGACATACTCAAAGGAACCTAACTTGGTTCTACGCCAAAAAAAAAACGACACGGTAGACTTACGGAATCGCTCCGCTACTAATGGAAATATACAGTAAAGCGCACCGTACTGCGAACATAGGAGGCTCCTGGACGATTTTGGATGAACCCAATTCTAAAATACCAAAAAATCTTGTGGCTTGCATTTCAATTTCCGTCTCGTTTCCTTAGTTGGCTTATTTTTGGTTGGGACTGGTGGGGAATGCGGTGATAAATTCGGAAGAATTATCTGCCCAGTTTAGTTTTACTAAGTTTTTATTTTCAGTTAGAGGATGCAGTGTTTGTAGGCAAAACCTAGCTAGCGTAACCGACTTCGATCTGTTTTTTTTTTAAGCCATAAATTTAAAATTAGTTGCTTACAAAACCCCAACGTTTGCTGCGGTTTAAAAAAAAAACAGTTTTTCCTAATAAAATGAAATAATTTTTTCTAATAAATAATGAAACGTAGAAGATATTCTTAAGAAAACAATTTAATGTGCATTCATAAAATATCAAAAAATCTTTCAAGTTATCAAAGATGCTCAAATAAACCACCTTCTTGAGCCACAA
Source organism: Listronotus oregonensis (assembly GCA_019359885.1). Taxonomy (NCBI): domain Eukaryota; kingdom Metazoa; phylum Arthropoda; class Insecta; order Coleoptera; family Curculionidae; genus Listronotus; species Listronotus oregonensis. The sequence continues at coordinate 6,217 of JAHBCN010001461.1, forward strand.
AATTAAAGATTGTATAAAAACGCCTTTGATATTTGCTAGAATGTTAAGGGTAATAACCAAAAAAAGAATTCTCAATTTGTAATTGAATTTTTTTGTAGATTAATAGCCCTATTTCCGGAAACCATAAATTTCTGTTTTACGTGACCCCAGAGAAAAAAATCGTTTGAGACCATAAAGGGGGAAATGTCGATTTATCAGTAAAAACAATGTTTCTTATAAATGCATTGTTATTTTTCATTTCCATTACAGTTTTAAAAAATTGTATTTGTCTAAAATGATCATCGGTTAATTTCGGGGTTTTTCTTACTTTGTAGGAGCGGTAAAATTTTTTTTTCAGCACTCTTCCCACTGATCTTTTGCACAAATCAACCTGTTCTGCAATTGATTAATGGAAACTGTAGGATTTTTTAACATTATCATACCATAATTTCTTTCATTTTCCTTTCCGGTTTTTTTTTTCTGGGCACTATCATGTTTATGTTTTCTTGAGTTAAACAACCAAATGTCAGAAAGTTTTTAATGACTCGGTAAATAGTGGAAATCGTGGGAGTCGGCTTAGTTATAAATAAATTAATAAATAATTCCCTAATTCCCTTAACAGGATTTCCACGGTGATACCATTCAAATATTTTAATTTTCTCTTTCAGTTCGTAAACCCCCATTACTAATAATAATTATTTTAAAAAAATTTTTTTGGTCGTAAATATTCGCACTGTACAACTATTGCTGTCGGCGTTTGATACAAATTATTTCAGAAATAAACGTATTGAATTGTTTGCTGGAAGATTATTGATCGATAAGCAATGCGTGCGGCGTTTAGGTACTAAAATCGTCCAAGATCCATGTTCGCGATCCTCGCTTTACTGTATATTTTAAAGAAAAACCTTATTAACCACTTAGGGCAAAGGATACAGAAACTTGTTTTTTTTTCTGGGAATTTGTCGGCAAAGATATTTGTCGTAAAGGAAAAGGTTTTGATTTTGACAGTCTAAAGATGAAGCAAAGATTGGAGTGTGTGATGAGAGTTATGTCGTGTGCAGAAAAGGGTATTGAAAGGGTTAGGTTGTATGTGTAATGAAAACACCCTTTGTGAGATCTGGCTTCTTCTGCGGTGGATGTAAGAATAAATGTTGAAAAGTCTGAATTTTGGTTCGAAAATATATCAGTGGTCTGACATTAGAATCTTCGGAGAAGTTAAGAAAATAGTTTATGGGGATTTTTGTAAATTAACCTGTTAGATGATAAACTCGGGTTATCACTATGGACAAAATATTGGGAGAATTTAACTATGGAAATTAAAAAAGAAAATAAAACTATTTTGTGCGTGTTGTGTGTGTTTTATGTTAGGGAACCTTGTGGTAAAATTATAATTCGGTTTAATGCGATTGGGTTGTTCTGTTACTGATATTATATATAATTAATTAAGTTTATCAGTGTAAGAAATTGTCTAATATTAGTTGGAATCCTGTAATGGGCTTAGCACTTTGTCACAGTAGAATTATATTATTCTATGTCCAAAAAGTAACATTTTGAGAAAAAAAGGATCAAACCTGAAATCTCAAAATTTAAAGTTTATAAATAGCACATTATTAGAAAACATATTTTATGGTAATTTTGTTATTTTTCTTTAATCATACAAAGTAAGTGAAATAATTGGAATATTAATAACAACATAATTAATATCTTTATTTTGGATATAGAACAAAACTTAAATATTATAAAAATTTAAAAAATATAATAAATAATTTACGCAAATAGAACAAGTTTTACACTTTTTACAAAATTATTGTTGTTATAGAATATAGAACTATTTTTAATAATACAACTATTTTTTATTAAATTATTTTTTATTTCAAAAAAATAACTAGATCAGATATCCAAGTACTATTTTTATCTTTATCGTTACGGCTGATTACAAGAATATATTTTTTGATAATAAAAAATAAAAACCAACACATATAATAGTCACATTCTTATTTCTCTTCTGTATTTATTTTATTGATCTAACTTAAATCATATTACCATAAATTATATTTTTATTTCAAAAACACTTATTTTCTTAGTAAATTTACGTTAAAACCGTTACGCTTTAAGTGAAAATGCAATCAGTTCGATTTATAATTAATACTTGATTGGTCTACGAATAGTTGCGTTCTCACATATTTACAAGTAAAAAAAAAGATACATTGATTTATATGATCTGGGCAATGGATATAAAACATGATAATCTTAAGTAATAAATAAAAAATTATATTACCTATGGTTGGATATAGTACAAGTTTTTATTTCCGTAATAAGGGATATAGACTTTAAAAATACGTAGTTAGATAAACAACAAAATACGTATTTAAGTTTAGAACAAATTATTACTATTTTTATTTTTAACATTACTTGAAGTATTTAAAAGGATTTAAAACTAGCTTATTTTAATTAAAAAAGGTGTATATATTTCCATTGATCCATAGCTCTCCATTTTATGTACGTTTTTAAATCGCTGGCCGGTACTAAGTTTATGTGAATTGGTTATGACCCATACTTGAATTGGAGATATGCCCTATTTTGTTGTAGCAGTTTTATTTATTTAATAATTCTAGCTGAACTTTTTTTTTCCAGATGAGACATGGATACAAGTTACAAGGTACTACAAGTATCTACTTTAATCATGTGGTGGCATGAAATACCTACCATCTGAAGTCGAATATGGATAAGAAAGAATTATAACAAATATTTACCACTTCGGTAAAGCTCTAATTTCGTTTTGGCTAATTGTGATTACAGTCTAACTCCGGATGATGGTAGGTGTTATATCCTACCATATATTTTGGTATTTGCAGATAGTACGACAGTACTAAATCTTCGCTCGTCAACAGTACCGGATAAAAAGAATACACGGCAACAGTGCTATGGTCTTTACCAGCCATGAGGATGCAGAAGAATTGGCCAGTACCATGGTGCGTACCATAGAAGTAATATGTGCTTAGATGCACAATGTTTAAAGTAATGCGCGAACGGGCGTAATGTGACGATAGAGAACCGGATTTGTTTAAGTGTCTATGTACAGTGTGTTAACACCTTTATCGAAAGGTAGGTATTTTCAACTAGACAACTGCTGTATAGCTAAATATTTTACATGCGATGAATAGTTTATAACATTTTTTCTGTTTATTAATCTGCAAAAACATTCACTTTCGGAGTCTGCATATGGTCATGAAAATTTATTTATTTTTTAATTATTTTAAAATACCTATTAAAAATTAATTACTTTAAATACAGTAAGTTAATTCTTTAAGTATAAATATGTAATTTATTCCAATAAACTAAAATGTGGATTTCAAAAATAAAACAGTAATCATATTTACGCAAACTACCAAATATTTTACGGTTTTACCTCTTATAATTGAGGGGTACAGGATAAAAACGGGCTAGGTCAATTTTTAGCGAAATTAAGATACTGACATCATCCGGAAGAAAATATTGTTTAATTTTGTTCAAAAAAATCTTTGACAAGAACGCAATAAGTAAGAAGATATAAAATAAAAAAATTATCCCTACTGGAGAATAACGTGATAAGTCCATGCGGAACCGAGCAAAGACGGGCTATGTCTATTCGGGAGTATTGTGCTCGCTATTTTAAACGCGTGCCATTTTGTGTCCTATATCGAAAAAATTACTAATTTGCAAAGTTTTTAAAAGTTCTGTGAAAAGGATGATTTTTTTACCACACTGGTGCATAATAATTACCTAGGAATAAGGAAAAATTTTTCTTAAAAAAAAACTATTAAAGTAAACAAATAAGAATCTTGCTTATTTTCTTTCACTAATTGAACTATTAAGTTTTTATTTTATGTGATCAGGTTCATGTGACAATACCGAAAATAATTTTTTAGGTCAGTTTTGTTTCACTATACTAGTTATATAGGCATAACGCTGGATGTTGAGGGAAATAAACGTACTTGAAGCAACAAAATTGTTATAAATTCAGGGAAAACCGGGCTAAGTTACGACCAATTATCAATAAATTGTTGGTTTTTCTATCAATAAGTTTTTAAAATGCTTTTAGTTTATAACCTTCAGATCTCAGATAGTTGGAAAACATATTAGTAAAAAGAAAATTTTGCCAATCCATGTGCTTCTGTTTTTGTAGCGTTTTGAAATTTAAATTACTTTATCTTAAAATCATTAAATTTGACTTAGCTCGTTTTTTCCTTGTACCCTTCAATTGGTCTTAAATAACAAATCCCGGACATCAATTAATTATGTCCACCTAGATAATTTGTTACTATCTGCTCTCTTTCGGTTTATTTTTATAGCCTTAGATTTTTTTAATAAAATCAACAAAAACTACGAAATATTTTTCTTTAAAATTAAAACATTTTTTTTCTGTTGTAACATTATATTAATAAATTTTTGTCAACTTATCATAAAAAATGTCGTTTGGAGCATATACAACCAGCTGCAATTAGAAAACAGCTCCAAAAGATGCTGAACATGAAATTTTGGTGGCACTTTTGGATAAACCACATATTTAATATTTAATAATGTTACAAACAAACACACCTAAACACTATGGTTAATACCGATTTTGCATCTATTTGCTCTTTTCCGGTTTATTATTATAGCCTTACATTTTTTTCAATAATATCAACATAAACTACAAAATATTTCTCGTTAAAATTTAAAAATAATTTGTTCTACTGTAAAGGGCCTTCTTAATTGCCGATTAAGACTGCTTAGTCGGAAGACTAAAACTTTTATTTCCCTACACTTAATTTAATTTTAAACAGTCTTAATCGCCGAAAGTTGCATTCGTTCACCAAAAAACGTAAACAAAGTGTGTTTATTTGTTACAAGAATGACGATTAAAAACGTTCTGCACTACACACTTCGCTTTTTAATGAAGACGGACGAATCGGCGATTAAGATTTCAAGCGCGACAAGAAATTTTTACCGACGGTGTTATGTTCTGTTTTCGCCCACAAATTGGCAATGTTAATCGACGCTTTTGATCGTCACGATTAAAACTGCTTAAAAAGAACGAGGTCTGTGGGGGCCTTCACACTATATTAATAAATTTTAGTCAACTCTTAATAAAAATGTCGTTTGAAACATATACAACAACTGTCAATTAGAAAATAGCTCCGAAAGATGCTGGAAATTATATAATATTTTGGTAGCAATTTTGGGATAAACCATATATTTAATATTTAATTATGTTAGTATCTAACTTAAACAAACACACCTAAACACAATGGTTAATACCGATTTTGCTACTATCTCCCTCTTCCGGTTTATTTTTATAGGCTTAATTTTTTTTCAATAAAATCACATAAACTACGAATAATTTCTTTTTAAAATTAAGAAATAATTTGTTTTGTGTAACACTAAATTCATAAATTTTGGTTAACTCTTAATAAAAATGGCGTTTGGAGCAAATATAAAAACTGTCAATTATAAAACAGCTCCGAAAGATGCTGGAAATCATAAAATTTTGGTAAAAGCTTTAGGGTAAACCACATATTTAATATTTAATATTTAATAATGTTTCAAACAAACACACCGAAGCACAATGATTAATACTGATTTTGGTGGGTTATAATTGGTTAACCCCGTAAATTCTAGTGTTTTGTTGTCTTATGTTCAAAAGTAAAAAAAAAAGATTATTACCCCAAAATAGTTCCCTTTACCAACCCTAAAATATTGAATTAATTAAATTTAGGAAAACTGATATATTGCTCCATAAACTGAAAAAATGATTTTTATGCAATTTTTATCTAGTGAAGTAGAGTCAAATAAATACTACAAAGTTTTACGGCAATATTTTAATAGTCCAGCCAAAGCAAATCTATTAAAAATCTATAGGTACCTTGAAAAACAGAGTTTAAAAAAATAGATAAAATCTATTTCATTAATTTAAAACAACTTTTTAATAAATAAATAAAAGAATATTACTTTTATATTAGTAGATTAAAATCAACACTAACCATTGTAAATATTTTATAAGTATTTTTTAAACGAGAATATAAACATCTTTCAAAAATAGTTTTTGTCGACATTCATTCAGTGGCTAAAATTGTTACTCTTATGCCCAATGGCCGGAACCTGGTTACAATTTCACAGGTAGTAACATTTTTTAAAATACTCTGTCATGGTGCCAAAATCCAAAAATTGTTTGCAAAAAAACCTATCATATTTTTAAATTCTCTTGCCTTTTTTGTATTGGTAAAAATGAATTAAAAAAAAAACAAATCTTTGTTAAATTCCAAGGTAGGCGTGTCATTAAATGC
>JAHBCN010001461.1:17500-117259 GCA_019359885.1 Listronotus oregonensis
ATAAATTTCTACTTAATATACCATGATATGCATAATGTTGATTAAATTAATGCAATGCAGTGAGATTTGATAGAACTTACGGATATAATATGAAGAAACTGGAGACATTGTACGACAAAAAAAGGCTGAAGATATTCATATTAGTAGCGTCAATGAATACATAAAACTGCCAAAATTTGAACAGCTCCGATTTTGATATATTTTTTTTGAATAATTTTGTTTTTCTATATAATTTAAAATCGAAAACCTTTTGAAGGGGTCAAACAAATATAAATATTGTTTAAGTAATTTTTATGACATTTAAATAGACCAATTTTTTTTAAATCGCTATAACTTTTTAAATATTAATTTTCGTCATTTTTACACAAAATCTTTTTGTAGATAATTAAGTTTTCTACTAAAATAGTTTTATAATAATTTATCGTATTTTTTATAGTTTTGAAGATATTGTAAACTTTAATTTCTGAGAGCGATATTTTAGTAAATTTTTGGACTGTTATAAGTGCTTAAGTATAAGATATTTTTTATATAATAGTGACATAAAATAAATATACATAACAAAATTAAAAATTTATATATTTTTTAGGATTTAAACAACTTTGAGAAACATATTCTATATTAAATATTTAACAAAATAGGATAAAATTTAAAAAACTAAAATTTTATTAAGACATAGTCCAGTATTTTTAAAATAGTTTACTAAATGTTAAAAACTTTCTGCTTTACTCACAATATATAAAAAATATAAAATTTAATTTTTATTTATATTTTGCGTATTGGAGATTTCATCTTCTTCAAGTGGTAGGTGGTTATCGCAGTCACTTCCACTGCAAACACTGCAAGCCGGGGAGAAACGAAGGCTACTTTTTCTGCAGCTACATGCTGAACCGCATTCCATTTTGCAGGAGCAAAATATGATTTTTAAGACGTTTTGTTCATACAACTTACACCCTCATTGAAATGTACTTCATCACGTTAATTTTCAAGAATAAAAGTTTTAGCTGCTGCACGTAATGTATAATCATTAATAAAAATTTTAATACAGTTATTTTTACCTTCATTATAAAAGGCGGAGATGGTATTACATAGAGTGAATGCATGAATAAATAGAAGATGCTCTTTTTTTAGTATTTCCATAAAGGTGCGTGCCGGGGCAATTTTATGGCCTGGAAAACTATTCATCACTTGCGGGGCCCATAAGGCATAGCTAAACAATATTGACAAATAGGAAAACTTTGTAACAAATTTATTTAAGCTGACTAGATATTAAATACGTACATCTTAATATTACACAACAAAGTTTAAACCAATATAAAATATCAAATGAAAAAAGAAAAAATAAAACAAATAAGGATTATCAGGCGTGGTGTTGTCAAGTCAGGTGCGGTCCGGTTAACCAGTGACAAGGCTCATTATTTTAATTAACTGTCCTTTTATTATTTAGCCGTGTTCTAAGCGTGAAGGCTTAGGAGGGCCCTTCGAAACAATCTTACAAGGACCCACCGGGAGACTCCCGATAACGCGGTGGGCAGATCGCGATTGTTTCCATTTTTACTTAACATAGTTTTTATTGAATAAACTCGTTGCAAGGCATTATTTTTTAAGTGGTTAAAAAAATCCTTTAATATTAGGTGCTAAGAGTCTACTTACAAGTCCAGCAATGAAAAATTAATTCTCTAATTCCTCCTGAAAAATGGGGTTAGCAAAAAGACGATTATTTAAAACCAGTAAGAATGGCGCAACCAGCAGCGCCTGAAAACATCTTAAAAATCATATTTTGCTCCCACAAAACAGGATGCGGTTTAGCATGTGGCTGCAGAAAAAGGGGCCCTCATTGTTCACCGGCTTGCATTGTTTGCAGTAAAAGTGACTGCGATAACCACCCACAACTTGAAGAAGATGAAATCTCCGATACGCAAAATATAAATTAAAGTTTAATTTTCTATTTTTGGGATATGTTAAAAAAGCAAAAAAAATTTAAGAGTTAATAAAATATTTTAAAAATTTTGACAAATAACTCATCAAAAATTTTATTTATTTAAATTATATCATATTTTTTTTAAATATCTAAATAGAATATGTTTCTCAAAGTTGTTTAAATCTTGAAGAAATATAAATATTTTTTATTTTGTTAGGTATATTTATTTTATGTCACTATTATTTAAAAAATATATTATAAGCAATTATAACAGCTGGAAATTGAGTAAAATTTCTGCTCTCAGAAATTAAAGTTCACGATAACTTCAAACCAAGAAAAATTTGAGATATTATTATAAAACTATTTTTGCAGGAAATTTCATTATTTACAAAAAAGGTGCCATGTAAAAATGACGAGAATTAATATTTAAAAAGTTACACCGATTTTAAAAACATTATTTTATTTTAACATCATAAATATTGTTTAAACAATATAAATATTTATTTGCCCCCTCCAAAAGGTTTCTGATTTTAAATAATATGAAAAAACAAAATTATTTTTAAAAAATTATTAAAGTGGGAGCTGTTCTTGAGAGCTTCTAATTAAAATGCTTCATTGACGCTACTATATCGTCACATTTACAGCAAAAAATGTTTTATGTCGGTGATTCAACAACTTTAGGATCGCGGAAGCACAGTTTAAGGATATTCTTATATTTAAAATGTCCTTAGACTATGGCGGAAGCTTTTCTTATAAATTTTATTGTGTATTGTGTATGTGGTAAAACAAACGATTGACATTTCGAGTATATTTTGAACAAAATAGTATCAGTTTTTATCTTATTGTTTTATTGCAATAATTTTTTATACAAATATTAGGCCAGTGCTACTTAAAACTTGAAAATTATTTTTAATCCAAATCTATTTATTTTTGCAGAAAAAAGCCGTAAGGTACAGAATCAAGATTATTTTGATTATTTAATCACGTGATTACGTACTATTATTGTGTCGGTTTATGTGTATTAACTACAATGATTGGCAACATTTACGCGTCTTTTAATAGCTGGTTCATTTTTAAAAAAGTTGTAAAATTAAAAATTGTCATTTAAATTTAAAAAATATTTATTAAGCATGTCTCTATACTAAGCAAGAAGGCAGGTATTTCGATATATTGCCATAATTAGACAAGACCTGGTATAACTAATTATCGTTACTATAAAATAATACCTACAAGTTATAAAAACATTTTTAGTACCACCCATATAAAGGATAAAGTTTTGACCACTTGGTGAAGTAACGTATTATTTGTTATTCCATAAAAAAAAAGATAAAGATTTTTTTAATTTATAAAGTTATGCAAAATAAAATTAAACATTTAAACCCTAAATGAGTAATTGGTTTATGTGTGTAAACATTATTATAAACGAGATTTATTTATTAAAATTTCTAATTATATCAACTGTAGAATTTTTTAAAATCCTAAATAGGATTGCACGAATTTAGTTGGTATTTTTTTTTAATGACAATTTAATAAAGTAATTTTTTTAAAAGATATAAATGTGATGGAAATAGTTTATTATTTAAATGTAATTATTTTTCTTTTAGATTTAAGATTTCAGTAATTTTTACAGTTGTTAATATAATTAGCAATTTCAATTAATAAATTTTAAAATTAATGTTAAATTTGTTAATTACTTAATGTATTTTTAATCTTTATTTCATATTATAAAATTTAAGATACCGTTTTCGGTCGAGTTTAATAATAAACCTAAAAGAATATTTTTAAGTTAATATTTCTGCAAACTAAGTTACCAACCACAAAATATTATTTGCCACATCAAGAAACACAATTATTATTAAAAACCTGACACTAAAAAAATTATGACCATTATAACTTTTCTATACTATAAATATATTACAAAAATAAAACGTGACTTTTGGTTTTCGTTTTTTTTCTTTATTGATAAAGCTAGTTAAATGGTCATACTAAAAGCAGAAAAGTAACAAAGAGTTAGAATAAAAAGGCTTACCAAAAAAAACAATTAAAAAAAAACAGCAAAATTTTATGAAAAATATTGGTAGTAAGTGTAATTTTACAATAAAATATTCCCATAAAAGTTTATTCTTTGTTTACTACTTACTTTCAATATTAAATGAGAGTTTATTACTTTAATGGATTTTCCACGTATAAAACGTCCAGTTCAAGGATTTATAGGTAAAAAACTTATAGTCAAAAAACTTAATCTGACCAACCTTTTTGTTAACTTTTTATTATGAGTTTTGTGCTATATTCCTTGTTTGTAAGCAATATTAAGTTTAAAACTAAAGTCATTTTTTAATATTTAAGTACCTAACGAAGTACAAGCCTTCTAAATACTTGCAAATAATAACGAGAACTGAAAAACAAATAAAAAATTAAAAAAAAACAGAGTTTTAAGAATATCCCCAGTGACTCTAAGTCTCTTAGAAATGAATCTTCCACTTTATTACATGGTGCTCAACTACAGACGCAACTGGGAGGTGCAACAATTCCCTAGTACCGGGTAAAGCTAGAGGACTAACCAGAGGAGAAACTACTAAACTTGTTTTGATTCTTATTAAGAAATGGCTCGGTGGGGCAAGATCGGGTAATGACTACCCCGTCTTGCCCTAACATAAGAAAAATAAAGGCTTTTTGTTTGTTTTCCATAAAATAGGTTTGTTTATTTATTAGAGTGCCTTCCATGGCTTCTCTTTTAAGAGTGGTTCGTGACTACAAACCCACGACTAGCAGAGGCTCGTGGTCCGAAGATTCCATGCGAGAAGCAGTTAAAGCTGTTTTGGATGGTAAAATGGGCTATTATAAAGCAGAAAGGCAATTATATGTGTCACCCGTACCCATTAAAGTACCATTGGGTCCTGAGTCACCTGTTTGTCATACCAGTTGGTATTAAAAAATACTAGCCAAATCGATTTAACGTCGAAAAAGAAGCAGCTAGTTGAAAGTAGATCAATGGCTACCTGAAACGACAACCACAGCTTTCAATTAAAAAACCGGAAAACACTTCTGCTGCTAGGGCATCTAAATTTAACAAAGTTGTTGTATAATTTTTTTTCCTCGGTAACGTGTACAATGAGAAGTCAGTTTATACTCCTGACCATATTTACAACTGTAACGAAACGATTCCAGAACTGATGGTGAATTCACAACATAGTTGTTGGGGCAGATGTAATGCTGGCTGGATGACATCGAAGCTGTTTCTTCAATGGTTTAAGAGACTGACTTTTCAGTAAGGCATCTAAAAAGAGACCCGTTCTGCTTTTACTGGATGGGCACAGCACCCATACTCCAAACATTGAACCGATCAATGAAGCTAGAGCTCAGGGCTTTATAATCTTGTATTTTCCCCCGCATATGACACATCGTTTGCAAATGCCGGATGTTGCTTTTATGCGACCATTGAGTATTTATTATGACCAAGCTGTTATAGCCTGACTACGATCTAACCCAAGGCTAGTCGTTATTATCTGCCAAGTCGCTGGAATCTTTAAAAATGCATTCATTAAGCAGCCACAATGTCTGCAGCTGTACACGGATCTCGTAAGTGTGGGATTTGGCCCTATAATTCGAACGCGTTCCCTGAAACAGATTTTGCCCTCCTTTGACGACCGGGATCCAGTTGAATTACAGTTAATCTTATTATTCCACAACTTAACGTGTATTTTAAGATATAGGCAATGTCGCTGTTGCTCAAGCATCAATTTTTTTTTTCAGGAAAAAAAACCTTACGGACCACAGACTGACGGCTACACAAATAGCTGATAATGTTGCGTCCTTAACTAGTGACATTGTTGCTGATCCTCTGGAAGGGTATTTCCTCTGGTATTAACAAAATAATGATAGGTTAGCTAATAAGAAACCAGTGTCGTCACCATCAGCATCAAACTAAATTGAGGAGTAACCACAAACATCACTATCAGACCAAAATAGATCCGACCAGCAAACACACTCATCACAACCAGCTGAAAATCTTGTTAGTCAAAAATCAGATCCCAACAAATTCTTAATACAGTTAGACAGCAACCAGAGACAACACAACAAAGCGACAGCAATGACTTCTCCAAAACAACTTTTACCTCTTTTAGTTACCAAAAAATCCTTAGGCGTTGCTAAAAAACGTGAAAAAATAGCAATTATTACGTCTTTTCCTTATAAACAAGAATAAGAAGCCGCTGCGCAAAAAAACAAAGATGCTGAAAAAAAAACTAGAGAAAAAAAAAGGAAAAACAAGAAATTAATTAAAAGAGCATAATAAGTTTAATGAAAAATTACTGAATACTAGCAAAGCTACAAAACGATCAAGATTCTCATCATCCGAAAATGAAAGTGAAGAAGAGGAAAACACGTCATGTATGTATTGTTTGAAGCTGTATTCCGTTTCCGTTAAAGAGTGGATATCGTGCTTAAATTGTGTAAAATGGGCAAATAATCCTGTACAGGATGATGTTAACGAAGCTATTCACGTCTGCGAGTTCTGCCAGTGCGAATAATCATTATTTGTTTTAAAATCCTCATCACCCCATCTTACCAGCACCATGGGGCAAAACGGGACAAAACAACTTTTTTTGATTTTAGTGTTTTTTTTTCTAAAATTGACAACTAAAGGGTTCAAATGTCACCAAATGATAAAAGATTAATAAATGATAGTTATTTAAAAATAAATTCGATTTCCTTGCTATACAAATTTCGCTTTTATTGATCTTCTAACCTTAAGCACCCCATCTTGCTACCCTTTCTCCTACTTTTTAAACACATAAGGCGGGTTGTTAAATTAATCAGATGGTTTAGCGCTGAAATCTATCGTGACGTCACACTAGATTACCGCTAGTTTTATCCTTGTCCATATACTACTAAAACAACGGCCATCTTTCTTTAGCGCTTTTCCATCAATTAATTTAAAAACGGCTTAATGAAACAGCGATTAGTGCGCACGATTGATCGATGAATTTAACAACACGCCTATACTTACTAAGCCGTATAGCTATTTCTTATAGAAAGAACCCTTGACCATGTCCCCGATTTTTTCTGCTTCGTTTGTTTTTGTCAAAATTATTTTTGTAAAAAGAAGTTATGTGTCGGTTTCTGCCAACTGAGCAGAAATCGGCATTTTGTGTGCAAAATTGTGCAAAAACCGTTTTTCGATATCCACAAAAATGTATGAAATTAAGTGGGGAAGGGCAAGTATATATTGTTAGAAGAGTAATTACTGGTTTTCGGAAACTAAAAAAATCAGCATTATGTGTGAAAAATGGTACAAAAATCATAATTTTCAAATTTATATAAAAAATTAAAAAAGTTGATTGGGAGTGGCTGATACATATTATTGGAAGTGTGATTACTGGTGTCTGGCAGCTGTGTAAAAATCAGCATTACGTGTGAAATTTTTTAAAAATTGTTCTTTTTATATCCCAAACAGTTAAGTGGCGAGGATTGGCACATATTTTAAATAGAGTTATTAGTGTGCACAAGTATGATATAATAAATGTTAAAAAAAGTTAAGTGGGGTGGGGGCAACTTAACCGACCTGAGTTTACGGGCTACAGAAGTTTTTTATGCTATAATTTTTTTGTTTCTTTGATAGTATAAAATAGAGAAAACCTTCGTATTTTTAAGACTAGAGTAAAATAAAAATATTTTCATAATGGTGTATCAAAGTAATCAAAATAAAATCCATTATTATTAAAATATAGTTACTTTAAATTAACTTTAATGACAATCCAATTAATTACATTTGCTAATAACTTTTTAGGTTATGGAAAGGACACCTGACCTATCCTGCGTACAAGGAAACTCATCCGTAATTCTTCCTGGGGGCACCGACAAGGAGGGTCGTCCAATAATTTTAGTAACTATTCCACAAGAATCCACTTGTTTAGAAATAACCGCACCCCTTAAATACTTACTTTCTATATTCAGGTAAATACATTAAATAAAATGATTGTATTCTAAAGAAAACGGAGACAAATTATATTAAATAATAATGATAAAAGGAATAGTATGACTTAGCTTTATTTTACATCAGCTAACGTACAGGGTCTTTGATTATATTTACGTCGGCCTTTATTTCTGAAGACAGAAAAAAAAATGTTTTATATAAAAATTGTAGGATTTTTCCATATTTTTTAAACTATCAGTAAAAAAATATCGCAATAAAAAAATGGAAAAATATAGACAACTTCAACTTTTTTAAATGAAACACCCGGTATATTATGCGCTACAACAAAAGATCTTTTTCTTCTGATCTCAAATATACATTGATGATATTTGGATGAACCATTTATAAGATATTTTAGGTTAAATTATTAATAAATTACAAAAAAGTTTCGTATTAGTATCAAGAAAGCCATGGAAACAATAAAATGGTTATATTGCTAAATTTGGTGAGGGTTTTCTCTGGACCAATAATGCTAATTTTTGTGATTAAACATTCCTGCTAAAGTGAAGGAAGACTATTTTTTATCTTGGGACAGTCTACGAAGGCTGATGCCTAAGTACATCGGTGAATAGAATTTTATTTAAAAACTTTGGATCCTGCTGCAAAAACCTAGCTATTTCCAATGCATACTTAGGTTGGTCCTGCATGTTTTGTTCAGGAAGATTCTGAAGAGGCATAAATTTATAAGGATAAAATTTGTAAAATTTTAAGGTTAAATAGATTTTATAATATGTTTTATTAAGTTCAGATGCCGCATCCGAGATTGATATCTCAGGATTTTCCAAAATTATTAAAAGTAGTTAGTGCTAGTCCAATGGAAAAAGTATAATAATTATACTGAAAAAACGATGATATCCAAAACTTTGTTTTTATTTTGTGCTGTAGTCCTTTTCGTCATTTTTAAGCTTTTTCGTTTAATTAACTTTCTTACTATGAATTTAATAGTATCTATAGATGGTATCCGTCGTTAAGGATATAATAAGTAATATTTTCTTTGCACTGTGGTCACATTATTATTGTTACCATAAAAAAGACGCATAATAGCGATTTTTTGTTCTTCTGAATAGCTCATTAACAAAAAAGCAATACAAACTACTTTTAATAGTTAAAATGATAAATTTAAACTTTTTACAATATCAATACGAGTACGTCAACTTTATTAAAACAATTTTGTTTTCATACTATACTAATACTAAAATATCATACTATATATATATATATATATATATATATATATATATATATATATATATATATATATATATATATATATATATATATATATATATATATATATAATATATATTTGAAATCAGAAAAACGATCTTTTATTGTAGCGCATACTATACAGGTGTTCCATTTAAAAAAGTTAAAGTTTTCCATTTTTTTATTGCGATAATTTTTTACTGATAATTTCAAAAGATAATATATGGAAAAAACCTACAACTTTTATATAAAATATTTTTTTCTGCCATCAAAAATGAAGGCTCCAGAAGCCACGTAAATATAATCAAAGACCCTGTACACACCTAAAATATTTAAAGAATATTCTTTTGCTTCTTTTATTTATAAGAAGTAATAAATATTTTAACAAAGTTTATACATAGAGTTTTAATTACAAGACCAAAATAAGATTTAAAAGAATAAGTCAGGGTCAAAAACGCAAGAATTATTTATTGCCTTTTCGCTTTTTTATCAAAAGTAAATATGTCATATCATTTCTTCTATGCCCGGTATTATATTGTTTTATGCTAGGCCAGCCACTTTACCAACTTTTGGTAAGTGTTATATGAAAAACTTCTAAAAATGTCTACACACTTCTCGACTAGACTAGTGTGGTTTCAGAGAAAAATAGTTAGAAGGCTTCGAAAAATATGAGCTGCAGCCTATTCGACGCGGAATGCAAATCTAAAAAAGGGGTTTTGAGGATTGAGGAGAAAATTTCCGAAAAAAAAGTTTAAACTCCCGGAGTTTTACCTCCATTGTTTATAATTTTAATTTAACGCTAAAAATGGGCCACAACGCGACATTTTTGGTTCACGCTCTCGGCTTTAAAACAGACAACGTCAAACTAAATATTTTTTTCGGTTATTAATTGATTTTTTTTTTAATTATGGTAAGGTAGGGACACTTAAAAATATTTATTCCTGTTAAAGTTTAACTTAAAGTAATTTAGACAATTGTCAATTAACAAAATTGTTACGAACTTTTGTCCTTATTGTACATTAATAAAATGCTTAAGTAATTGTTGTATAAATTTTGCGCTTCGTCAAGCCCTTCTTATAATAGTATATTATATTATAAGGATTAAAAGTGCATCTTTTTTTTACGAGCAATTTATGCAGTTGCGAGGCGGAGCGCAGTGCAGCCGAGCGAATGCAAAATTGCAAGTAAAAATTAGCACGTTTAGTCCGTATGTTATATACCATTTTTTCTCCAATCAAGTCAAAATTAACACATTTATGGCTGAGTGATGATCGCGTTGTTAAATTTAGCAATAAACTTAGCAATTGTTTTAAAGTTATCAACGGTTTAGAATGTTCAACAAAACGTCATTGTCAGTGTTATTCAATTAATTGTAGTAGGCAACCTGTCAAAACATTTTGTTAAACATTCTAAACCGTTGTTAACTTTAACAATTACTAAGTCCATTGCTATATTTAACAATGCGATCATCACTCGGCCGTTAGTTATTTAAAAAAGCTCAAATGCAATTGCTTTTAATCCTAGGATTAAAAGTAACGAGCATATTTTTGTACGGTATAAGAATTGATTTTTTGCACCTGAAAATAGTACAAAAATGTCAAAATTTTTTGACGGTTGGAAAAAAATATACTTAACAAGTAACGACATAAAAGTTTTAAAAATTTAATCCTTTGTTTATAATAATTTTATAACTTTACCAAAAAATTTAAAATCAGAGAAATATTGTCAAAGTTATAAAGTTGATATAAACAACGCATTAAACCTTTTTAAACTCTAATGGCGTGATTTTGTTAGGTATGGATATAAAAAGGGCTCCACGATGCGAAAAATTTATAAGACAATTTTTTAAACATTTTTTTATGTACAATAAGGACGAAAGTTCAAAACAATTTTGTTAATTAACAATTGTCTAACTTGTTAAAACATTAACTTTGAGTTAAATTTTTAACAGGAACATTTAACTTAAATTTTTAGCGGAATAAATTCTTTAAAGTGTTCTGAATACACTATAATTTTTTAAAAAATTTCAATGTATATTGAATACCCTAAAAAAACATATTTAGCATGGCACAATGAATACAAGGTAGGATCAGCAGCGATCCAAAATCGGTTTGCTTTGCGCAATGACGTAGCAATGTGACTTCGTGCCAAAATTTAAATAGAAAGCCTGCAATCTTTGTGAATTTTTTGCCATTTTTAAATATTAGGCTTATTTTAAAGATATGGGCTTTTAATATAACAAATTGTCTTAAACTTCAACTAGTTTTAGAGTCACAAAACTACCGAAAAGCAAAGTAAAACGCTAAACAAATTAATAAAAATACCACTATAAACATACGGCTTCAACTTAATTTAAAACAAATTTTGGCGAGAACCGGTAACGTAGGAGAAGGTGTATGACGGCATATTACGTCATTTCAATTGTTATGTCAAGGATCAAATTAAAATAATGGAGGATTCGCGGCTTTTCCATTGTTTGGGTGCCTGTGATGTCTTTTTTCTATGGTTTAACGACTATTTGGATTGCAAATTTTTCGATTTAATTAGTTAATTTCCTAATGAATGAATAGGTACAATTATATTTAAATCATAGAGGAAAAGATTTACTTGTTAAAGTTGACTTGGAAACAGCTAATATCTTATTGAATGGAAAGTTTTGTTTTTATCTTATCTTTTTGACTTATTACTTGACCCCTAAAGACTTTACATTTGGATTTAAACTCAAAAAGCGTATTAAACCATTAATAGGTAAATTGACACAATCGTGACATACGTAAACCGTTTCGTTTTTGTGGGGATATGCGGGTTAAGCACTGTTAGAATCAACGAATTCTTGAATAGAAATAAAGTAAACAAATCTTGTTTGGCATTAATATATTCAGGGGGAGAAGTAAGAATAGTTCTTGTAAACACACTGCACCGGCAACATTGATGAAACACACTGAATAACAACACTCCGGAAATAATAACTTTTTAAATGTTTATGGTATTGCACCATAATTTACATTTTTATAAACCGATGATTCTTTATTGTTAAAAAATATTTTTAAAGCCGGAAAACTATTTTTGTTTATTATCTGAAGTGACAGACAGATATGACATTTACTTTAGATGCTCAATTCGATTGCTGTTGATCAAGTCAGTTTACAGAACGTGTTATTGAATAATACAACGTACTAGAAAGAGATAAAATGACATCGAAGTGCCGTATAACACCTGATTTACTATAATTTTTTATTAAACGAATGCAGCAGCTGTCCAAATCAACCTTGTTACCGGTGCTTGGAACTGTCATGTTAATAAATGTTTATATTCAAATTGATGTTGCCTATATTAACAAAAAAACTAACATTTTTGAATAATTTTATTACATTTCCTAGGTAACTTCCTGATTTTGGTTTTTGAGATTTGGCAATTTGTTTACGTTTTTCCAAAACCCAAAACAAACAGATCACTATATCAAACACCTTGCCTACAAACTGGCGTTGCGTTAATTCTAGTCCTTGAGTTCGGTAAAAACGGTATGTCGCGAAAAAATCCTTTTAGTCACATTACTACCTAATAACCCGGCTATCACGTGACAAACGTCATGCGCAAGATCCTACCTTGTATTCTTTGTGCCATGCATATTTAGTACTCGGTTTTGACGCCGAGCTCGCAACCAAAAAGGTCGCGCCGACGATTTTAAGTGTTAAATTAAAATTATAAATAATGGAAAAAGAACTCCGTAAGTTGGGTCTTTTTATTGGAAATTCTCTCATCTTTCAGTTTTTTTGCAATTTCCACTATCTTTTATGGTTTTTAAGTTAATATCAAAAATCGATATTTTTTTCTTTGTTAATAACAATTACAATTTTTATTGAAAAAAAAAAATTCTCAAAATCCAAAAACAGATTTGTATTCTGCGTCGAATGAGCTACCGCTTATATTTTTAGAAGCCTCCTATATTTTTCGCAGGAAACACACTTCTCGACTTGACTATAGGTAGCCTTCTAAACAAAATACTGTCTATATTTCCAAAGAGTTACTTTTTTATCATTAATTTGATGTTCAAAAATGTAGTATTGTGGATAATCAGATGACACTTAATAAAATAGGTAATTTTCCACAAATGCATTTTTAGTATAGGCAAACAGGATAGCTACAATGAGGAGTCATGTAAACGCAAAAAGTCTGATTTCACAAAAGTGTACCTAGCTAAAATTGAAACAAATGGTATAAAACACACAATGCTAGAATAAATTTGGTAAAAAAGTAAGATAAAAGAAGGACTAGACAAATTTTAAGGGACCAAAACAAAAGAAAAAAATATACTATACTATAAAAAAACCTATTTTACAAACAATAGAATAAAGTTTGGTTAAATGCAAGAAAGTAATTTAAATTTTAACAAATCATGTGTATAACCAAGTTATTGGCAAAGTACGGCCAGCGCGCCAGCTGCGGACCGCAAAAGTATTTAATTTCTATTAAAATATAAATGTCAAAACAAAATGCATTTTGGCTGTACTCCTGACCCTCTTCTAAAATTTCTTAAAACTTTCTGGCCTGTCATAAAGAAAGTTTGCCCACTACTGGTATATAAACTAACTAAAAAAAAATATAAAGGGAACATACTGGCCATACTAAAATTATTGATTTTAGTACAAAAGTTACCTCGAGGAAATTTTAAAGTTTACTGCATTGTAAGAATGCTAAGCATACCAAATATTTAAGTGACCAAAATTGAATAACTCAAGCACAATGACTATTAAAGACCCCAAAATCTAGCAAAACCAAATATTTTAGGGTATCTACTGTGCTTAGGAGGAGTTAAGATCGGTATTAGCCGAAACTGCGTCAAAAAAAAAATATATATATATATATATAATATATATATATATATATATATATATATATATATATATATATATATATATATATATATATATATATATTATATATATATATATATATATATATATATATATATATATATATATATATATATATATATATATATATATATATATATATATATATATATATATATATATATATATATATATATATATAATATATATTATATATATATATATATATATATAATATATATATATATATATATATATATATATATATATATATATATATATATATATATATATATATATATATATATATATATATATATATATATATATATATATATATATATATATATATATATATATATATATATATATATATACAGGTTGGCCCACCACATTCGCCTCGGTTTTTCTACGAGAAATAAACAGAGTTGGGGAAAAACTTCTAGTACGGTCATATGTGGGTCCATGAGGAGCATATTTCAAAATTATTTTGAAATATACAGGGTGACCCAAAAAAAAATACATATCAAAGTTATATTTTTTCTTATGGAATAACCCATATTTTTTATATTTTTAGATACTATAGACCAAATAAGGGTAAGTTATTGTTATATTTCCTATACCTAAAACTGACCGTTTCTGAGAAATTAAGAGAAATTTAGAAATACAGACCATAATTTAAAAATTGTTTACACCCTGTAACATATAACGGGCTGCTTGTAATTAAATTTATTGCTTGGTCTAAGGTTTAAGTTAACTATCACATAAAAGTTTTACTTTAATATTATACAGAGTGTTGAAAAAAACTGCCTCAAAGTTTGGACACACATTTTATTAAATAACTTTCTTAAGTTAAATGGAACACCCTATATTTAGTGGCCTATTTTGACGCGGAACTAAATTCCCTTTAAAACCATATTAGGGTTTCCTATACCTGTCTCTTCTGCTTTTTATGCAAAAGGCGTTTTTATATTTGACTTTTCCTTTATCTTAAAAATGGAACACCCTGTATTGTAATTAAAAAACCTTTTTATTAGGGATCATGTAGATTCGCTAAAAGTACAAGTTAAAAATTTTAAAAATAAGATGTATCAAGAAAAATGAAGGCAAATGCAATAACTCCAATTTATTGCCATTTCTAAAATATTAAAGCATTCTTAAAAATAAGGATCGAAATATAGTAGAAGGCACACCTGTCCTAATTGTTGAGACGAAATATGTTAAGTTGCCCTTGTTTCTTAGCAAATGTATCAAACTTTATGGTAAAATAAAACTACTCGTGTTCCAATTATTCCACTCCACACGTTAACAGACCATCTGTGCTGGTGATCAAGGGTTCCAAAAATATTAGGATTTTCGTCAATGTAGTAGTAAAAGTTATGTCTGTTAACTAATCCGTTGTTATGAAAAATAAAGTCTGATACATTTGCTAAGAAACAAGGGCAATTTAACATATTTCGTCTCAACAATTAGGACAGGTGTGCCTTTACTATATTTCGATCCTTATTTTTAAGAATGCTTTAATATTTTAGAAATGACAATAAATTGGAGTTATTACTTTTGCCTTCATTTTGCTTGAGATACATCTTATTTTTAAAAATTTAAACTTGTGCTTTTAGCGAATCTACGTGATCCCTAATAAAAAGTTTTTTTAATTACAATACAGGGTGTTCCATTTTTAAGATAAAGGATAAGTTAAATATAAAAACGCCTTTTGTATAAAAAGCAGAAGAGATAGGTATAGGAATCTCTAATATGTTTTAAAGGGAATTTAGTTCCGCGTCAAAATAGGCCACTAAATATAGGGTGTTCCATTTAACTTAAGAAAGTTATTTAATAAAATGTGTGTCCAAACTTGAGGCAGTTTTTTTAACACTCTGTAAATAAAGGTAAAACTTTTATGTGATAGTTAACTTAAACTTAGGCTAAACAATAAATTTAATTACAAGAGCCTTATATGTTACAGGAAACAATTTTTAAATTATGGTCTGTATTTTTAAATTTCTCTTATTCGAAACGTAGTTTAGGTATGAAATATAACAATAACTTACCTTTATTTGGTCTATAGTATCTAAAAATATAAAAAAATATGGTGTTCATAAGAAAAAATATAACTTGATATGTACTTTTTTTGTCACTCTGATATGTCACAATAATTTTGAAATATGCTTCTCATGGACCCACATATGACGGGCTCCATATATATATATATATATATATATATATATATATATATATATATATATATATATATATATATATATATATATATATATATATATATATAGTATATATATATATATATATATATATAATATATATATATATATATATATATATATATATATATATATATATATATATATATATATATATATATATATATATATATATATATATATATATATATATATATATATATATATATATATATATATATATATATATATATATATATATATATATATATATATATATATATATTTATTATTTGCTTTCTGAACCATTAACATATATTCTTTAATTTGATTTCTTGGGACTGTTGGTTTACATTTATTTTGAAATTAAAAGGTTATTTATAACTTTTCATATTGTTTATTATTACAGACGTTTCTGAAGGCTTTTGCCGAAACGTCTGTAATAATAAACAATATGAAAAATTAAAAATAACCTTTTAATTTCAAAATACAGGTACATACTTTTTTCTGACAAAGAACAAGTTATTTTACATTAATATCGGCTGAATGCATCCACTAGTAATAGTTAAGATAATAAGATGGTTGCTTTCTAAAAACATTATAATATAACGTAAGCTAAGTTAAATTGTTTTCTAACAAAATAATATTCAAGGAACTTTGTAAAATAAACGCTAAACGACAGTGTATTTAACATCAATAAAAATGTGTTTTACTCCCATCTATATGTAACACCCCTAAAAAAATTAAAAATTTTTACTTGATGACACTTAGAAAATAATACAAAATTAAATTCAGGGTTGAGGGCTGTAGCCTCCTTAAGATATTTTTTAGGTCATGAGTTTCGGTAAAAAAAGTTCTAATATTGGATCACATTAATATTTTAGGTTCTGTTACATTTAGGAACTAGATATTTTACCTTCTGTTTTTTCTTTTTAAGTTTCTTAAACAAAACTTATTGAAAGCTTTAAAATGAATAGCTAGTGCTAGTAACAATTATACAGTAGCTCTAGGAGTAGATAACTAGGAATTAGGTACCCAATTCAAACAAACTACTGGAATGTGCTACTTTATTTTTATTTGTTTTTTTTTAAGTAAATTACTAAAAAATACATACTGTACAAGTTTTTATATAACAAGAATTCTACCTATAATTCTTGATATTGTAAGTTTAAAAAAATAAAGGACTAAAGAGATATGGAGTTTGGGGTATTTTCTATTATATTTTTTATTATAATTTGCTTTATTTTACGCTATTAATACTGTGTACAAGACCTATGAGACTTTAAATTTTTATTCTGGTGTTGGAGATAATAACATAGGAAGAATAGGAAACATACTTTCTCTTTGCATCGATCAATAATAATTATTGTTTTAACTACTAATCAATGGTAAGAAAGAAATAATAAAAGTAATAAAACATATTTGTTTTTTTATCAAGACAAATGTAAATATCTTATGAAATACAATTTGTATTTGTATATTTTTCATAAAAAATAATTAAATATACTTAAAAATATCTATTTTAGAAAAATGTTACTTTATATAACTTATACTTAACAAAATCCATAATTACTATTGGATATGGAGACAAAACAAGAAGTTAAGAAGAAGTTTGTAATTTTTTAACGCCATAAAGGCCCTTTACAAGAAGTACAGTAAGTAAAATTAAAAGAAAATTTAGAGAAACAGGGACAGCCAAAGAACTAAGTACTAATAAATAAATAATTAATAAAAGTAAAAATGATACACTTAAACTTGAAAACTTAAGGAAAAAAAGTTTTAATATTTATTGTTTATTTAATTTATTGTTTTTATTATTTTGTTAGATTTTCATTACCTTTTTGAATGCTTATCTGCTTAAAAACTATTTTATAACATTATTTAGAATATTTTCATTAATTTGCCTTATTTTGTATCTAACTTTAAATTTTAAATCATTTAAATGGTGGTTTTTCCTTATACACTTTCGATTTTAAATATCCTCAAAGAAAATAATCCAGCGGTGTAAGATCTGGATATCTGCAGGCCATTTTGTAGCTCCCCTCCTACCACTGTCCGGAAAATACCGCATTTAAATATTTATACTTGTCAAGCAAAATGGGGCGAGAAAGAACTTGCTAGAGTGGAAAGTCATTTTAAAGAAATTCCAAATAACAGTCTCTAGTAAGGTTTTAATAAAAAAAAAAGGTTCAATAATTAAATTATTTAAAATTCCTGTCCAAACATTTCTTTTTTGTGTATGTTGGGTATAATTTTCTTTTATTCAACGGGGATTATTTGTGCTCCAATATCTAAAATTTTGTTTATTTAATGTACCATTTAAACAAATCGTGGCTTTATCGCTAAACATTATCTGACGATCGATGGAATAATGAATATAAGTTGAATATTTCCATCATAGTTTCACAAAACTGTAGTCTGCGATCGGGATTATCTTAGTTCAGCTCGTGCAGTAACCTAATCTTGTACGAATGATACTTTTCTTTCTTTAATACACGCAAAGTTGTTTGTTGGCTAAAATCATTATTTAAAGCTACTTTGAAAAATTCATAATGGGAATTATCCTCAACATCTAACACAATGTTTAATCTTGTATTTTTAATAATTTTTAAACGACCTGACTATAGACTATCTTTGGCTTTCTTTGTTTCTCTAAATTTTCTTTTATTTTTACTTACTGTATTTCTTAGATGAGCCTTTCTGGATATTTTTAGTTAAACAAACTTATTTTTGAGTTCTTGTTTTGTCTCCATGTCCTGTCAAGGCATTAGGGCGAATCGGATATATTCCAGTTCGGGTCTCTAACGGTTTTTTTATTAAATACGGCATGTTATAACTTTGGACATGCCATGCCAACTTAAGAAAGAAGGTTAATGTTTTGGAAGAAACGATAGACTTACATGAAAATACATAAAATTCTTTTATTTCTTTTGTTTTTAAAAAATAATAGATGAATATATAAATCAGTAAGTTATAAAAGGCTGAAAATAAATATAAATAAACTAAAACAGAAATTTTCTAGCAAAAGAAAACAAGTATTTTGTCTACTCTAAAGGTTATACTACCTAAATTTATCAATTAAATACCACTTTGGTCCACCAAAAATTACCGGAGAAAATCATATTTAATCTACCCTAGTTGAGACGGTTCGAATTTAAGTAGCAAATTTTAATACCCATGTGTTTACACCAAAAAAAGTACGCGTGACGTCAAACTAAAAATTTGTTCCATCCCGTGTAAACAAGGCTAATGGCATAAGAACTTTTAATTTTTATTTAAAAAAGTTAAATATAGCTCCCTTTCTTTTTTAACGTACCCTGATTATTTGTTTCTGGTAGAAAATGAACACAAAAACTAATATAAAGATCCTAGGATGCAAGCGTTATTCTATAAAAAAAAATATACAATGTCTCTATTTAATTTAATATAGCAAAGGTACGATGTATCAACAAACGTTTAAGTTTGTAGCTTTGCTAGATTGACTTTTTACTAACTTTATTAGTTATTTTTTATTGCATGTCCGCTTCAATTGCTTGCTTCCGTTTCAATTCTTTTACGTTTCATATGGCTCTTATAATTTAAATAATATTAGGGTTTACTTTATAACATAAGAAAATAAATGCTGAAATTAAGTAAAGATAAATTATTTCAGACAGATAAAGTTGTTAAATTTCCATATTATAGGAAGCTGTTGGATCCTAAAAACGTTTTTAATCCCAAGCCTTCTTATTCCTCAAAATATTAAGACGCAGGTTTGACCAATTAATAAGAACATGCTTTATGATTTGACATTTACGGAAGTTTAGAATTTGGTTGTCATTGAGGTCTTTCTTGCGTGCGCATAATCTCAAAAAGAGTTCTTTAATTTTAATTTTAACGACGTCCATAGATATAAAAGACTACTAACGTTTTTAAAGTGTTCTGTTAAAGAGTGTTGTTTTTCTGTTATACAAACAAAATACTCTTTTCCAGGTTAGTAAAATTCCATGGTCTTAAAATCTAAAGAATAGTTATTTTCGATGTTTTAGATTCTACCTATTAGGTTATATTAGGTTTTTTTGTATGCTTGGTTAAACTATCAAAAATTGATAAAAAATTTGATTTGAATGAAGAATGCTTTAATTTTTTTGCAATTATGAGTTTTTATAGTATTATTCGCCTTTACTTTTCTACACTAACTGGTTGTTTTTGGAATAAAAAAGTTAAAACAAATGGTGGAAAATAAAAATAATTTGTTTTTAGTAGTTCAATTTAATGTTCATGCCATTTAAAACATTGACGACTGATTGCTTCACTAAGTGGACAAATTCCAAATATACAGTACAAGAACTGAATGATTTTTGTGTCCAGATGGTGTAATATAGTCTCACTTCTCTAAGTGGAAAAATTAAATATCCATTTCATGAACTGGACATAAAAATTGTTCAGATAGTGAAATAAAATATTATTACACTATTCACGAAATGGACAACTACGCCAAGTGGGTGCGACATATACAATGCATTTTAGCATCCTTTTTTTAATTAAAATTTTAGTTAATAATATTAAGTGATCTTCTTATTAAAAATAAAAACACACACTACTGTAAAGCTCTGTTGGTAATTTTTTTATAATAAAAGCTTTTCGGCGAAAACTTTAAACTATTTAGATCAATATATTTAATAAAATAATTATTTAATAATTAAATTTAATAATTTAAAAAATTAATTATAATGCAGTTTAAATTTACCTTAGAAATGTGTAAAAACAAAGTTAAATTATCAGTGTGTGTGAGTGTGTGTGTTTTCTAGCACTTAAAATCAAACGCATAATTTACGATAGTTGCTACCTATTTTACAGCGATACAACAAAAAGTAAAGGCACAACAACAATACTAGATGCAAGAAAAGGCTCTTGGAGAGTTTCAAGATCATGCATAAAACAAATTAGTGAAGAGTTCTTTCAAGGAGAAATTCAAAGATTGATAATACTAAAACCAGATGGGTTTTGGGATAAACAGAGAGTGGAAAACTGCGCAAGTACACAAAAAGATCAGGAGGTAAGTTTAAATAGTTTAAATGTATCCTTAATTAAACAAAAAACAAATAAAATTAAAAATTAATTTTAAAATTTAATAAATAAGAACCAATAAGTACTTACATAAATGACCCAAATATTATCTAAGTTTTTTAGTTTATTATAATTTTATTTAAGACCTTACATCGTTTATTGCAGTTTAATATCTTAAATTATATCATTAAAAAAATCCTTCTTTGTTTTTTATCAGAGATGTTTATATAAGTAAAAATTAACTCGCAATAGATGTATTTTGTACAACATGGCGCCTTTTCGATGAATTTTTATGGCCATGGAAAAACTAAAAGAGCTAGAGAAAATTTTATCACATGTTCACGATTTCGATTTTCGAAACAGCTACAACTAGAAGATTCTGGACGTTTTTTTAAATTTTGACGTTTTCAGTACACCTCTACATCTAGGTTGTTAGTAATGATAGAAAATAGCATATTATTATTTATGTAGAATTCTACGTAAAATTCAGCGGCGTACCTAATTATTTTTTATCGGTTAGGGCTTTAAAAATTAGCGCAAAGTCATTTTTTAAATGGTACACCCCGTACTATTTAAAAAACGAACTCTGTACATAAACGAAAAATACACTTTTTGCAACAATAACTTTATCCCTGTAACTGGTTTTGGGTCTTTATGAAATTATATACCTATTTAAAATAAGCGTAATCATTTTATTTATATGTATACCGGCTGTTTATCAGAAGTGATTTTCCCCGTAATAGTTATTAAGGTATCAAGGGTATTATAAGGATAACAACGCTTGAGGTCGATGGTGTGTTTTCCGAGGGCCTTTGGCCCGAGGGATATACTTTGACCGAAAGCGTTATTATCCTTAATACCCGTGGTGCCTTCAAAGTTTAATGTCCGACTAAATATTCTTTATATGAGACAAATTTGAATGAATTTTGAATGTATGAGTTTAAACCAAATCAAGTACTAGCATTTAGTAGTGGAAAATACCCATCTCCCCCAAGATATTTTAGTGAAAGCTGCTAAAGCTGAGCATGCGCTTGTGCCAGAAAAAACTAGGCGGATTTACCAGAAAGAATATTTCCATTTTGAGGCCTGGCTGACGGAACACTGCGTAGACCGTGTGGATGGAACCGTTTTGATGGCTTATTTTCAAGATTTGTCAGAGTCATATTCTCCAAATTCCCTTTGGACAAAGTTTTCAATGTTACATAAAAAATTAATAGTTTATAAGAAGATAAGAAGTAATAAAAAGTTGATTTCTCTGCAACAGTTCCTAAAGCAACTTGGGAGAAATTATCAGCCTAAAAAGTCGAAGGTTCTGACTCGCGAACAAGTTATAACTTTTTTGAAAGAAATGCCGACTGAAAAATATTTGGCAGATAAAGTTGCATTAGTGATAGGTGTATTCGGAGCTTGTAGAAGAGACGAGCTTGTGAAAATGAAGTTTTCCGATGTGCGGGATATGGGTCAGCATATATTTATTGACATTCCACAAAGTAAAAATGGGCAGGCAAGGAGCTTTTTGGTTATTGATGACAGTGAAATGTGCGCAACAAAGTTAATTCGGGACTATGTGTCTTTGCGACCTAAAAGTGCACCTATTGATAGGTTTTTTTTGTGCTATCGTGATGAATGATGTACTGTGCAGCCTATAGGTAAAAATACCTTTGGAAATATACCCTTTAAGTTTGCTACATATCTGGGTTTACCTGATGCTAAGGCGTACACAGGTCATTGTTTAAGACGTACAGCAGCAACAATTCATTCTGATGCGGGAGGTAGTTCCGAGAACTTAATGAGGTTAGGAGGCTGGAAGAGTTCTTCGGTAGCACAAGGGTACGTGGATGATAGTGAAAGCTTCAAATTGGCTAATGCTTACCTTGTAGTTGGGAAAAATCTTACTTCAAGTAACACAGCAACTACGGTGGGGTATGGAAATGTGGAATTTTCCGTTCAGTTTGAAAATTGTACGTTTTACTTTAAAAAATAATTGTGTAAGTATGTTTGTATTTTCGTAATAAATGCTTAAATGAAGATAATTTATTGTTTATTTAATGGTAAATTTGTAGGCCCTAGGGTGTTATTTTTTTTAATAACGCCCTAGGGTAATATTTCTTTTTAACTGACTTTGTCATAATATTATTATTTGTCAAATAATATACCAGTCAGACATTAAATATTTATTTTTTAAAGTAATTTAATAAAATGTTACTATTTGACATTAATATGTATTGTTAATATGTTTTGTATTTTTGTAGCGGATTCATGTTTCTAAAAAACAGGACTACTTCGGTCCTGGTCCCGGGGTGAAGCGAACTGAGCCCGTTCAGTCCTATTGACCCCTATAAACTTGCAGATCGCATGAAACTAAAAAAAAAAGCCCTCAAAAACCAAAAAAATTCAAAAATTTTACTTGCCACCGAAACGTAGATAGTTTTTTTGAGATTTTTTTTATTTTTTGGGTTTTTGGGAGGCTTTTTCTTTCTTATTTCAGGCGATCTGCAGTTTTTTAGGGGTCAATAGGACTGAGCAGACTTAGTTCGCTATACTTCGGGACCAAGACAGAAGTGGTCCCATTTTTTGGAACACTTTCCAGGCGAGTTACCCAACGAAAACCTATTAAAATATAAATTTGCATGTTTGACTTATTAATCTGTTTCGTTTTATTTCTGATTTCGCCGGAAATGGCCGGTACTATCAAATTTTAAATAGCATCACCACTCTATTCTCTGATAGATCCCCTACATCTTGTTGATGGGCAAGAAAAGAAACTTTTTAACAAGACATGACTCATTAATAAGATTAACCGCTCATCTTTGGATAAAATTTAGAATACCAAAAGTTGGCTTGCAGATATACCCCCGGGTGCCTTGCTCAGGCATTCGCCAGCTCGCCCTCACCCCTCCAAAGCTTAGCAAGAGGCGGAGCAACCCTTCCGCATTGGTTAAGTCCGGTTAAGAGAGGGGATAGACATTTTTCTTAGGTGCTCCGATGTAGTTTGACTCCAAACCGTATCGAAGCTCCCGACTATTTTAATTAAGGAAGCTATTCAAATACACATTCAGTTGTCGAGAAATGTAACAACAAAATCCAGATATAAACGGTTTCTGCCAGTTCCTTCCTTTGTCCTCACGAGGCTGTGCTCTATACCGCCATATCAGCGAATATGGTCAACGTCACCACGTGTAATTCTAAAAAGAAGGGTTATAGGAATCACTCTAGACTTCGAAACTACACTTTTATCAAACTCTGAATGGCAGGGTGAGTTCTTCCTTGATCCCCGACGGGAAATACAGCAGATACGGTTCCTTCTAACGCCTTCCCGGAAAAAACTATGAAGTTTTTTTTATCGACCGCACCTCACTGGTCGGATGTCAAATAGAAACTGATACCAAAAGTTGTTATATCAAGAAAAACTATCTGTTTTATCTGTTTTTTGGCCAGGACCTCAAAACACTATCATAAAATTATTATGTGTAATTTTATGTTTTTCTTATTACTTTAAAAATTTAAAATTAGTAATAATTTTTATTACCTTACACATAATTGACAAAATTGACATAGGTATAATTAGATGGAATATTTATAAAGTTTTTTGTGGATGAGATGCACACCAATGCCGCTATTTGGAACTCCATTGCCATATAATATCGGAAAGGGGCATATTTTTCATGACGATTGCTGGTATGCCACCCAGCTTAGGAAATTTCTTTGTAATATTTAATCATATTATATATATTTTTTTGATAGTTAATGTATAATCCATGTGCGGCAAAAAAAAATAATAAGATGTAAATGTCTTTATATAAAAAATTTAAGTAACTTCTTTTTGTAGAAGGAATTTAATAACATAGTTCCCGTAAATATCTAAATTCTTTTACCAGTCATGTTCTGTATCGTTTTGATAAAAGGTTTTCTAGAATTTCTATGTACATAACTGAAAAAATAATCAGAAACAACTAAACCAATTTAATTGCTCATGAAAGATAAAAACAACAATGGTTTTTTGTTAGTATATCAATATCACTATTATTACATAAGTACAAGCGACGACCGTTAAAAGAAATGTGACATTTATGTTCTTTTTTATGGCAATAAGTTGGTTTACCTGACAACGTTAATTACAATTTTTTTATTGTTATGATATTATGTAACTCATAAGCATTAAAAATTATAATTTTTTACACAGTTATTGTTATTATATATGACTATAAAATATTAATATTAAATATACTTCCACCTTTATACTAATGTATACAGCGTTATTTAAATTAAGTGTCCACCTTTAGTAACTTTGTAATTAGAAAGAATTTAAAAAAAAATAAAATCAGCAAACTAGTAGCTTTTTTACGCCCTTTAAGATTAAAGAATGTAAAAAAGAATTGACACCGTTATTTGAGCTTAAAAGTAAAATAACATATTTTTAATTGGAACACACACATGGATATTGCAATAGCTTTAATTAGATATTTCAAAGAGCTTCAAAAAGAGACACATTTAATATGGCAATCTTTAATAGTTTGGGAAATATGGGCATCCAAATATGAAAAATAATGTGTAATTTTCATTCGATTTACAACTCTAACCTGTAAGTAGCAATCTTACTGCTGTAGATAAAATGGAAATTAAAAGTTGTTTTTTAGAAATATGTGCCGAGCGTGTTGTATAAATTTGACATATTTTTCACGTAAAAGCTTATTTTTATTTTATGTTGTGTAAGCTAATTTCGTAATATATGTGAGCAAAACTTTTACAAGAAACTTGAGAATAACTCATATCTTTTAACATTTATCTAATTTAAAATCTTAAAATTTATATGTTTGCATCTAAATTAACGAATA
Organism: Listronotus oregonensis; assembly: GCA_019359885.1. NCBI lineage: Eukaryota > Metazoa > Arthropoda > Insecta > Coleoptera > Curculionidae > Listronotus > Listronotus oregonensis. The sequence continues at coordinate 43,534 of JAHBCN010001461.1, forward strand.
CGATACTGCTTTTACTTATTTCTTATTTTAATTTTTTTTTTACCAGAATGTAAAGAAAACCACAATAAGTGGCCGTACCACGTTCACTGTTTCGCGTACTTAATTTTAATCTATTTGTTAGGGGCTTACGAGTAGTTGTCGAATCGAATCGAATCGAATATTTATATTCGATTTAAATTCCGAATCGAATAATTGACCTATTCAAATAATTTAAACTATTCGAATAGTTCGAACTATTCGAATAATTCGAACTATTCGAATAATTAGAACACTATTTGAATTATTCGAACTATTAAAATAGTTCGCACAATTCGAATATAGTATTTTTATAAATAATTGATTGTATAAGCTTATTATAAGAGCCGTAGTGGCTATTTAAAGGTAATAGTGCGAACGAAACGCTTAGGCTTTAATAAAATAAAGTCTATTCCATAAAACTCCTTTTTAAAAGACTGAATCTAAAAGGGTAAAATCCAAAGAAAAAAAATAGCAAAACTTATCTAATTTGTTTCAGTATGTTATAAGTAACCACCACAACAACTTTTCAATATTGTGGATTGAATATTAATGAGTTAACCACAACTAACGACAACAAACCTTTTAAAATTGCGGCCAAAATCAATTCCTATTTCTAAATATTAAAAAAAAGTTTTCAATTCGGGTATTCCAATTTGTTAAAAGATTCAAATCATTCATATAGTCTGAATTATTCAAATAGTTCGAATCATTCGAATAGTTCGAACTATTCGAATAATTCTATCTATTCGAATAATTCGAACTATTCAAATAGTTTGAATTATTCGAATAGTTTAAACTATTTGGATGATGTGAATATTTGATTTGAAATTTGAATCGAATAATTCAAAAATTCAAATATTCGCATACCTCTACTGCCTGTGAAATTTTGTGCTACGTTCAATATTTAAATTATTTGAAGGACAAACGACTGGCGAGTAAGCGTAGAGCAACATGAAATAGATTTTCAAATAGACCTTTAAACACAGAATGGGTTGATAAAAAAATCTGAATTTGAGAAAAAATTGGCACATAAAAACCTGGTTTTAAGGCGACGATTGGAAGTAAATTTTATTGCCTGAAACTTTTCTTAGCTTTAGGTAATCTGTGAAAAAAAATTTGCATTGTACATATTAAAAATGTAAGACTTTAGATGTTAACTATCAAATAAATTTCATTGCGGTCACGATAAAAAAAAGCTGTATACATGGTGTAATATAAGGGTTCAAACTAAATTAAACAGTAAACTAAGTAAAAATTGAAAAAAAAAACATATTTGCGAGTATTCGTTACTAAGTACCAGCCTGTTTAAAAACTTAAAAATACCATCGTTTTAATGTAATAAACTTTAAACACTAGAAGATAATAGAACTAAATTTTAGCCAGAGCTTAATTTAATAGTGCCATAGTACCAGTAAAAAAATGACTTCGTAGTTTACTTAGTGGCGTACGTACGGATATTACCGTAGGGTTTTTTAAATATGGTACGCCACTGGTATTTTTTTTTGTTTTCTTAAACTTATTTTCCCGTAATTAAGCATTTTGTGAAAATTAGTTCTCCATTGCGTACGTACACACAAAAATGTATAAACATGAACAAAAATGTAAAGAAAACTCAAACATTTTCGGGTATGTTTTGACCTATTGTTAAAAACTAGTCGCATGGGCATTTACAAAAAAAAATAGACGTTTTAAATAAAATAATAAAAACCTAAAGTAATTACTAATTCACAATAAGTAATTAAACCAAAAAATATTACAAAGTATGCTAAAAATGTTGCCCTCCTTCTGCAATATATTTTTCAAAGCATTTTCTCATAGATTTTCTTGCTTATACAAAAATATCAGGCATCTCTTGAATTTGCCATCATCTCAATTCAACTTTTTGACGAAGGTTTTGCACGTCGGGAAGCATAAACTGTTTTTTTAAATTCCCCCATAACTAGTATTCCAAATGATTAGGTCAGCCGGTCAGAGAAACGAGAAGGCCATGTTGTTGGCACATAAAATTTCTTACGTGCAGACTCCTTGTCAAAGAGTTGAAATGAGATGTCGGATAATCCGAAAGAGGCCTGGTATTTTTGCACGTGTAAGAGAATCTATAAGAAAATTTATTGAAAAATGTATTAAAGCTAGTAACAACATAAGTAACTACCTTAAGTTTATAAGTTAGTAGTACATATATTATTAATAATCAATTAGTAGTATTTTACTTCAAATAATTAAGAATCTTTTTTAAATGCACATGCGATAAGTTTTAGAAAAAGTCAAAACATAGCCAATGTTTGTGTATTTTATATTCGATTTTACATTTTAGTTCATGTTTTTTTATTTTTCTGTGTACGCAATGGAAAAATTGGTATTAAAAAATGCTTAAATGCAGGAAAATAACGGGAAATAAAAGAATCCAAATTAAAGCTGGAAAAATAATCAAAGAAAAAAACTTTTTAACAGTGTCCTACCACATTAAAAAAACTTGACATCACTGATTAATCTACGAAGTGATTTTTTTTTACTGTTACTAAGGCTTTATCAAATAAACTCTGACTAAGGGTACATTTCATTATCTTTTAGTGTTCGTAAGTTATTCCACTAAAACGATTTTTTAAAACTTTAATCACTCTGTACCTAGAAAAAAATATTTGTAGAGGCAAACTACGTAAGAAAAAAAAAGTTCAATGTTTAATTTATTCCCCAACTTTATGTTACACCATATATATTTTAAAAACATTTTTATTATTACCCATACATACCAGAAAGTTCATAGCTGCAAAAAGGTATGAATAATTTTGTTATTAAGCATTTAAAACAGCAACACATTAAATTAATTTAGTGCAATGCCAAATAATCGAGAAAAGTTAAAAAAAATATATGTAGGTACATTTATTACAATAGAAAAAAATCCAAAACTAATTTTTATACATTTGTCTAATTTAATCCACTTATTCAATCCATACGTAATGCGAAAATGTAAAATATATACAAAAAAAGATTTACTATCTGGGATGGTATAGGTTTTTTTTTAAATGTGGTCTTTAAATTAGGATAGGTGCAGAGCAGCTGTCGGTAATTGAATTAAAATAATTAAAAAATCGTATTCAATTACTTCTCAGTAATTGGATTAATTTAATTTAATTACTTTCCTTAAAAGGTAATTCTTTTTGGAATATTAATTAAGAGGATAATGTAATCGTAATTGGCAATTGATTTTCACGAATCCCGTCTAAGTAACTTAATTACTTAGAAAGTATTTTGATCACTTATAAGGTAATTAAATTACTTAGAAATAAATGAAATTACCTATATTAGATAAGATTAGATTATTTGAGCGGAGATGGCAAAAATGACCTCCACCACTGCAAACTTACCAGATTTATTGTGGTTTCTCCTATCATTCTTTAGAGTACCTTGTCTAGGCCCGTCTTTTTAACTAGACTCCAGAGTCTTGACACTGGCCACTCTATATATCTCGCCGGTTTTGGCTTTTCCTCACCAAGCCTAGTAAACCTAAGCCTGCATAGTGCTTCACAGTGGCACCACACATGTACGGCTGTTTCTTCAGCCTCCTGGCAGAACCTACACAGTCTGTCCTCCACCAGGCCTATTTTTAGGTGCTTGTTGAGTGCTGTTAGTTAACCTACCGTTATCCTTACAACCTTATGACTGTGGCTCAGTAAGTCCGAAGTAAACTTGGAGCAGGTCTTAATGAACTGCTTTGCCTGTCGTTGTCCTGGTGTTTGTACCGACCAGCTTTGAAACTCTCTATCTACCCAACTCTTAATAGATGCTTTAAAGAGGCCTGATGAGATTTCACAGAATGGTTCCTGGTCTATCATTTCCATGGCTGATCCTCTTTTGGCTAGGTCGTCGGCCTCTTCGTTAATTGGGTGGCCCTCGTCGCCTGGTACCCAGGCTACCGTAAGTTTGTTTGCCAAGCCGACTTTTTCCAGGGCCTGTATACAGTCCCCCACTAGTTTGAAAATTAAATTACTTAATAAATAATTGAATTACTACACAAATTCAACTACTTTTTTTATGGAAAAACTGCCGGAATTTTGGCCAGCCGAAAAGAGCATCTCGGTAGGATAAAAATAAATTTTTATTTTAGAGTCCTTTAATGTTTAACTTGCTGAAAAAGCAGTTTGAATAGTGTGATGTGCGCGTATGATGCATATTAGTATAAAAATTTTATTTGTTTGGGGTATCGTGTTAAATATATGTGGTAATTTAAATAGAGTAATTGCTAAAATATTCAATTACTTTTGGTTTTAATTGATAATTGAATTACTTTTAACAAACATGCTAGTAATTGGTAATTGTAATTTACTACTACTTAGAAGAGTAATTGGTAATTGTAATTGAATTATTTTTTAAAAGTAATTGCGACAGCTCTGGATAGGTGGAGCGTGTAATAGTGAACTCTCAGCAGCAAAATGTTGCAATTGTCTACAATAACTGATATGCGTCAATTAGAAGGAAAACCGGGTAGCCCAAAAGTTAAAGTGGAAAACCATACTAGGAAAATTTGCTTAGCAGCGTATCATGTCAGTCCTGAAATTCACCAAAATTTTTGGATATTTTGTGACGCATTCCGTAAATTGTAATTTTGTTGTTTTTTTTTTAATTACTTTAAAATTTCATAATTAATAAAATTTTCCATAACCCGATAAGTAACATAAAAAATAAATAAATAAAGGTCGAAGACTAATTGGGAGAGTTTTATTGTATACTTTCTTGTGAATAAGTTTCATATGTGCCTTCTTACAGCTATCCAGAATAATACCAGTGTTATAAGAAATGATTCACAAGACGTGTAAAAAAATTAAATAATGCCATATACACCCTTAAATTTAAAAATATTTTTTTTAAAACAGTAATGAATTTATCTTCCTAAAAACGGTAACAGGTGAATTATTGTATTTAAAATATAATTTTCGATAAAATAAACAACAAACATTTAAACATCAAAAGATAATATTATTGGCGGATAAATTACAAATCTCTTGCAAATAAATTTTGTGGTCATATCTACATATAACTTAAAGATGGTAATTTATTCATATAAATTTATACAATAAATAAACTTAATTTTCAGGTCATCTTTATTCCAAGATCGCGTCTAAACAAGTTTGTGGACCAGTCGCAACTTCCGCTTGAACTCGGTGGCAGTTTCATTTACGATCATGAAAAATGGATTGAGAGCAGACAGGTAGGTGATCAAACATTACAGCTTTAATACCGTTATCTAGGTGTCTAAAAGTCTAGATTTTTTTATATTTAAGGTCCATTGGCGTGTCCTACTAACAAAAAACAACCCCCAAAAAAACAAATATCGTCGCCATTAAACGATTATAGGTACGCTACCCATCCCGCTTCGACAAATAAACCGATTAATAATAGTCGGACGTTTGTGGAAATAATAAGGAATAATTAAAATATGTTGCCCTTATTTTCACGTAGACAGACTTGTATGGCTTATCAAGAGGAAGATTTTGAGCAAAAAAATGTATGCCAAAACCCAATCTTGATCATTTTTACGCAGAAAGTTTGGAAGCAAATTTTAAAAATACAAAAAGAGTGATCGAAAGGCAAATTAAAGACGAAAGTCTTTAAAAAATACCCTAAATGGTTGAACTATAGGAGCTGTAGAGTAATTTTGGTGGCACAGTGTCCCTTCGTCCCATTGTGCGTCGTTCGAGCACTAAATCCAGCCTGAAAGATACAACAGTTTTTTGCCCAACAATATTAAATGTAAAAGGGTCGATATTTAAAAATTTTTAATATTTTATTATATATTCATGTTTGTCATTCAATCCTTTATATTTTACGTAATTCGTTATCAGTGACATTTTTTTCTTTTCATCGAGCTGAAATGCAATAATAATGGGTAATCGCAAAACTATACGAGCACTTTTTTTGGTTTTTAGTATTTATTAAAGTAATTTTTTTTCTTAATTGCAATTTTATGGGGTAGTAAAGCACTAGTTTGCTTTAAGTCTTGTGTGAATAAACTCTTTGCTACCACACTTCAGACACCAATCGTTCGTTAGTGCTTAGGCATCAGCCTTCGTGGACTGTCCCAAGATAAAAAAAAATACTTAGGAACCTAAATAATTTGTCTAAAACCACTTTTTAAATATAGTTCTTTTGCACTTCTAAGGTTCGTCGGACTCTCTTATTGAAAAAAAACAGAATGTTCGTACTGAAAAAGTTACATTTTTTTTTGCAAATAAAACACCCCGAAAGAGTCAGTAGTTTGTTATTTTTTAGAACATTTAGTAATTTATAATGGGTCGTTGCCAAAGCATTATTGGCGTAAGGTCTTTACAAACTTAAATGTTAATAGCGTTTACAGTATGACCAATAAAGCTGCCTATATTTAGACCACGAATGTACATAAGTATTAAAAGGTTCTTGTGAGATACACGCCTAATACTCTTTACAATAGGACCGCTTCGGCCCCGGTTTCGGGATATATAAACTGAGTATGCTCAAGCCTATTGACTCCCATGAACAAGCAGATCTCCTAAAAGAAAATAAAGGAAAAATTTCAAAAACCATGTTAACAGCATTAAAATATTAGTACGAAGTAAAATATTTTACTATTTTTAAACAATATCTTCTATTATTAACTAGTGCATGGCGATGGCAATCTATAAGAAAACTTTTAGCTTGTACTGTAATATTTGGAACAAAAAGTACCTGAAAGTAAAATGACACTTGAGCGAATTTCCTGTTTAAGAACCAAAAATGGCGAGGAAATTATTTTTTTAACAAACTTATCTATATGAGGTTGTATTAAAAACTTAGTTTACAGATTGGAATTTCTGCCGCCATCTTAAACAACAAAAAGTGAACAATGGTGCAATATCAGTTGCGGGTATGATATTCGTTAGGTTAATAAATGTAATTTTTTGTTACTCTAACTCCGTTAAATGTCTTTCTCTTACAAGTTTAAATGGCCGTTTGCAAATAAAAGATGGATTACGGGGTTATCGAATTTATAATAATGGACCTTAACGAATATACCCCCAATAGTGTCATTATCCTGAATAACGGAGGATATTCCTAAAAAATAAGAAACAAAAAATTTGGGGTAAACAAGATAGGCACAACCCATTTTTGCCACTATACTGTAAAACTGATAAAAAACGTATAACTTCAAATAATACTAAATATTAAAAAAAATGTGCTCATACACTTTTGCGTCTGCTCATTGCTATTGCGTTCCAGCCCAATAAAACAAAAAATACTGTCAGTGATAAAAAAATACGTAAAATATAAAAGTTTTTAAAAATAGTAAAAGTTTCCTAATCCAGCGCTTGAATAAAACGTTGTTTCCGTCTCTATAAATGGACAAAAAAAAGGCCAAATAAATAGATTTAAGTCTAACAAAATTCTTATTTAATTATTTTAATAATATACAGGGTAATCGGTAAGTAGAGGCGAAAAATGAAGATTCAAAATATTTTTTTAATTTTTAATCGAAAACCAAAAATACTTTTTTTGCAATTTTTTCTTCGTTTCCAAGACATTTTACTATAAAGTTTTGCAAAAAAATAAAAAATAAATTACATTGTGGGGGTCGCTAAGTTTAGTTAACGCTTTTAAACTATTACGTCATATGAAATCAAGTTTGGCCTTTGTCAAAATATTATTGATGTGATATTGATATTGTTTATGTGTAAGGGTCTTGCGATGGAAACGATCTAGCTGCTTGTCGCGAGTATCAGGGGAGATTTCCAAATAGACAGTAACCTTCTAGGCGAGTTTTTTCTGACACATTTTAAAGACTTCATGAATGAAATAGATAAGCGTCCCAGAAGCGGCCGTAATAGGACTAACACAGTAGAACAAGAAAAAGCAGTAATTCATTCTGTGCTTGATGAACCAATAATGAGTACTCGACGTATTGCAACACGTTTGGGTCTTACTGAATATTTTGGTTGGGAAACGCTAAAGCTTCATCAGTACCACCCGAAGAGCGTTCACAACTTGCAACCGGAGACCCAGATTAGCGTCTGCTTTTTTGTCAGTGGCTATTAGAGCAATAAAATGAAAATCATTACTTTATTCAAGAGACCTTGTGATCAAGGTCAAACTTGATTTTATATGACGTAGTAGTTTGAAAGCGCCTACTAAGATTAGCGTAACCCACAATGTGTTTTTTTTAGCAAAACTTTATAGTGAAGTATCTTGAAAACGAAGGAAAATATGCAAAAAAAGTATTATTAATTTTCGATTAACATTTAAGAAATTAATTTTGGTCTTTGTTTTTCGGCTTTGCTTACCAATCCTTCAGAATATTAATATATACTAATATATACTTCTTAATATGATAAATATTATAATTTCGCAAATTTTGCGTTTGGGCAAGAATTAAAAATTGGATAGACCTGAACAGATTGGAAGTCGACTTAGGTTAATGAAGAAAGGCACAAAATAAAATTTTTTGGCATCATTTTTTTAAAGACATTTTATAAAAGAAATAATCGACTGTAATGAATGTGACATCTTATCATAGAATAAATTCTACAGTATTTAGTTGTCTGACTCTTCGGAGAATCCCTCGGACACGTCAATTCGTTTTTTTTGTCGCGCATTTTTTAAGCCACAGTTTGAGTATACAAGAATGGTCAAAAAGTAGTTCTGGTGGTTAACTTTATTTTTTCCAATAGCAACCTCACTTTGTATCTTATTTTCTTAAAATGCAGTTGAAAATACATATTACTGCCAAAATTTACTCTTTCACTTCAAACCATTTTACATGAGGAAAAGTAAATGTTCAATAAAATTATTTTTTTTAACTCAGCAACCCAACCAATAATAAAATTTAATTGTTACGTTCTGAATTGTTTTCGACATATTAAGTTCACATTCACTTCTTATACGATTTTTATAGAATATTAATATTATCGGGATTTGTTTTATAAACCCTACTTTTAGTGTTACCCTAAAATAAAAAATCCAGTAAGGTTGGATCTGGACACCTTGCTGGGCATTCTATTGTTTCCCTTCTCCCGATCTATCTGTTGGGAAGTATTGGAAAAAATATTTGGTTAGGGTAATTTCTAACATTCTGCGTATACTGGGGAGGAGCCCCATCTTGCTGAAACCGAACATACACATCATTTGGCACAAGCGGATTTAAAGCATTCGGAAACTAAACTGCCAGAATCTAAAAGAAGTTTCTGTAGGAATTGTAAATATGTCTGTCCAGTAAGGTTATCTTAAAAAAATATTGGCCCAATAATTCGATTTTTAATAATGCCAGCCCACACATTATTCTTTTGAGGCCATTGATTGGCCATTTGTACTTCCCTCATCTAGTAGGGATTACTATCGGTCCAATACCGACAGTTTTATCGATTAACATGTTCGTGTAAAGTGAATGTCACTTGATCGAAAAATAAAATATTGTGTAACGCATTTGCGTGATCCATTATTGCCTCACAGAACTGCAGTCTTCTGTCGAAATTATCTTCTGCTAATTCCTGTACCATCGGAATTCTGTAAGGGTGATACTTATAAGCTTTATGAATATTTTCTACAGAAGGCTAAACTCTATCGCTTTCCGCTGCTACCTGCCTTGTAGAAATAAGTGTATTTTCTTGAATTTTTAAAAGTACATTTACTTTGGTATTATCGTCCATTGCAGATTGCCTTTTAGTTGGTATACTTCTCAAATGTCCATTTTGTCCAAATTGTTTTTCTACATATTTTGCTCATCGCACCTTGACTTATTGGAGGTAAATTTGGATATTTGTCTCTAAATAATCAAACTACTTCCATTTGGGTTTAAGATTTATCTCCGTATACCATATTAATAATATGTTAATATGATTATTCTTGTTTAAATGTTGCATTTTGTAGACTTTTTAAAACACATTAATGTCATTAGGATTCGATTGCGACCAGCAAGTCAGTGAACAACATTGTCAACACCTTTTTAAAAAAGCTTAATTACACCTTTTTCAGTTTTAATAAAAATTTAATTTTTCTTATGTAAAAATGATTGTAAATCAAAAAGTAAAACTTGGCAGTAATATGCATTTTGGGTACACTTTAAGAAATTAAAATAAAAAGTAAGATTGCTATTTGAAAAAAATAAAACTGACCACCAGAACTACTTTTTGACTAACCCTGTATACTTACACTATAGGTTCGAAAATTCGCCATAAAAAATACTAATCGACGTTTCGAGGGATTCTTCAAAAAGTTAGACAATTCAATATTTTATAATTTATTCCACGTTAGATGTTCACACTGTATTTGGATGAATAGTCAAAAATGTATTTTACTGTTTTTGTGTTTGTTATTACACAAAATCGAATCAAAAATCGACTCTAAAAGTGGACTAGAATTTAAGTAAAAGACCTACCCCAACTTTTGCAAAATAAAGGAAGCATAAAGCCTCTCGTAGTCGTATTAATTTTTGTGCGAATCTTGCAGTATATCGTAATGTAATATTTTATTTAGTTTAAGTATTGCTTGGGGTCCATTTAAGCATAACAAAAAAGTCAGCAAAAACAACCAAATTTTTAAGAATAAATAATAATTTTGTCTAATGTTTTAAATAGGCACATTATAGGCATGGCGAATGAGGCTTTATGTGTAAGTTTTTCCATTTCCAAATATTAGCTAACAGCATCACTCTGCAGATCAGGAACAACAATGTGGGCCTGTATTTTCTAAGAAATGTAGGTATATGGATTTCTCATCACTCTCCTTTAAACCTACTTTTTAATTAAGTAAACATTCTTTATAATTAACATTTATTTTAGAACTCGTATTATTTGGAAAATACAATGAAGTTTGCTTAAAGTTCTAATGGAATATTACTATATTGCGTTCTTTAAAACTTTGCGTAGCTCCCGATTAATAAGCCTAATTCACATTTCCTTTAAAGTTAAATTTATTTTAAAAACCGAATTTTAAACAAATTATTTTTGAGATTATTCAAACTGAGACATTTCTAAGATTGTTTTGACAAAACTTAGCAATTATTAATGGATTTCAAGTAGAACCCAATTTTTGGTTATTTGAGATCATATTACTGTACAGTAAAATAAGGTTTGTGTTAACTAAACCTGGCAAAGCCTTCAATATAAAAAATAGAATTTTACCTTTAATGCACGATAAAAAATATTAAAAATTTCTACAAATTAAATTAATTTAAAGTAAATACTAATTAAAATATATTTATGAACCCCAACACAGTAGTACTCCAAGTACCGAAACATGCATCAATTACATTTTCACGGCATCTTTTATACCGCATAGTGCCACAAAGGACGTTATACAAATAACTACTATCTCTGAGCTATACCCCATTAACGTCTTGGTAATGTCATTAGACGTAACCTTTAGTTTAACGTGGATTCCGAACCTCACCCAACAACATACAGTATTCACTAGCGGTCATCAATGCACTTACTGGCTGTGCCAGATCTTTCTTTACTTTGCGAATCTCATGGAAAGCGGTGTTTAAACGCAGCAAGAGCACGCTCTGTTTAAAAATTAAATTAAAAATATTTTAAAATAAAGTTTTTAATATTTCGGTCATAAATTAGTTACCATTCTAAGATATAAAATAAGTCAAAAAAGTATAAAATCTATTGGATAATTACTATTAAAATTATCTAAAAAATGCTTTAAAAATTAAAAATATTCTAATAAAGATTATTAATTTTAATATGAAAATATTTTATTCATATTTGGGGGAACATAAAATTTAAAATATTCAAAATGTAAATAACTAATAAAATATCAGCAAACATATTTTGTCTTTTTTAGATTCTAGACTCATAATTAAATTTCTTGAAAAATGCCTATTTTTACTTAAAAGTTTAGATGGTTTTATCTATAAATACCAAACAATATTAAAAAAAAAAGAATAAATAATCCTAAAAAAATGTTATTTCAATTAAGTAATTTTTTTCACAATAAGAGGCTTTAATATTAGCAAGATTACTTTCTCCTCTATGCGATAGTTATTAGTACTTTTGGTTTGCCTAATAAAAAGAAGACTGTACAAAACAGGTAGATATTCTAAAATAATTATTTATAGTTCTGGTTTTCGTTTTACAATGTCATTAATACTAGGATTTGAAAAAAAGCTGATGAAATCGCTGTGTATTTATGAAGTCATTGATACTTCTTCATAACGGTATTTCTGTGTACAAATCATTTAAAATTCTAATTTGGTTTTTGTAGAAATACTTTACCTTTCTAGATATATGTACATGCTGGCTATAATATAAAAAAAAAAAAAAATTTTTAAAACTTTTTAAATTAAACTTTAAAAAAAATAATTTAAAAAAATTGTTAAAAAAAAACTTTTAAATTTTTTTTTTAAAAAAGGAATTTTCCAAAAAAAATTTAAATTTAAAAAATTTTTTTTTTTTATTTTTTTTAATTAACCAAAAAAAAGTTTATATATATTATATAATAAATATAATTTATAATATATATATATATATATATATATATATATATATATATATATATATATATATATATATATATATATATATATTTTTTTATATATATATATATATATATATATATATCCTAGATAAACAGACTATTAGAAGACTTGGTCTTTAGACCGGTATTGGTAAACTGGTTACCGGCAGGTAGCAGATTAAATATCTGGTGACACTTAAAGGGTTTCGAACTTCCATTATCTTCATTTTGATTATTTTCACAACGTTTCGGGCAGTTCTATCTCGGTCCGTTTTCAAATTAAAACGGACGAAAACACAACCTTATTTATCTAAACAAGAGAAAGAGTGTATCTACCAGGTAACATGAGAATGTGGAGAGTCGAACATTGGAGAAAAAAACGTCCCCCAGTGTATAACATCAGTAGCTTTAGGATTTAAATTATTTTACACTTGAAAACTGACGAAGATATAAAAATTTCGGGTACTTTTTATAAATATGGCTAGGCTACAAGCATTATTAATTACCTTTAATATTAGTGCAATTAAATAAAAAATTTATTGACGGTGCTTTATAAGTACATCCTGTTTTTCCTTGGTTGATGTGCCCACGGTCGTCCTCAAGGAGAAAATAAAGCCGAACTAGTTGAGAGGTTAGGATAACAATAATTTAGTTGTCTAGTAGAACTGTAGTCTACTTGTCATAGTAATAAGTAAAAGTAATTACAAAAAAGAAAAAATAATTGTTATTTCTATATTTTTAGTGGTTCTATTGACTTTTACCTACGACAAACTTTGTTATCTAAGGTTATGGCGCGAGGTATTATATTTATAATTAATTAAATATATAACCTTATTACTAGTTTTTTTACACAACTAAAAGAGTCTAAATATTTGGTTGTTGGACCACATTCTCTTTTAAAATTAAGTAAACAAATAAATGTCTTTATTAACATAATCAATTTCTTGAAATCGACCATCACCTCGTCCACATCGCTTTACCCACAAATGGCATTTAGCACATTTGGGACAAATTTTTAGATGCGTTTGCTTACTTATTTTAATGAGTTTTTGGCGATATTTAAAACAAGGCTTCGGAAAACTGATAAAATAATTTAAAAAATCCTGAAATGATTTACTGCGCGCATCACGGCGGCATACTTCATAAGAATAATGTTTTGTAGCCCATTTTCTTATAGATAACATTATATTTTTTATTTAAAATATTATTTCTATTTTTATTTTATTATGTATGCACAATAATTTAAATTAAACTGTTTATAAAATAAAATATTACTACTTGTTTAATTGCTAATTTTTTATAAACATATGCACTGCTCAAACATTTGTAAATAAAGTGCCCGCAAAACATCGCGAAAGTTGGGACATGCGCACCAAAAATTATGGGGTAGTTAATAAAAATACAAATACCTTCAAAGTTATTGGAATATCTATCATTTATTCTATGTATTTTCCCAGTTAGAGACTGAAATATTTACCTCAACTATGGACCTTGGTTTTATTTTAAGTAAAAGAGAAAAACAGGTATTCTTTACATACAAATATAAGTATAGTTTTCGAAAGTGACGAAATGTGATGGACTTACACAAACTAGAAGTGGAAATCATTTATTTTTACTTCGGGTTACTTCTCGTTGCAATAATAATGAAATCCAATATAGAATATGTTATAGTTTTATTCTATTACCTTTTATAATTTATTAATATGGAGGAAGGTAACAAGTATAATTTTAGATAAATTCTGGGACCCAGTTTACATGTTAATTTTAAGCCTTCTTTAGGGAAGCAGTCTATATATTCCGATTTGGTCTTAATTATGAATTTAAAATATACAAAATACGTCCTAATACGATGTATTAGGACGTATGTTGTATTTTTTTTTGTATACAAGTAAAGTACTTAACAGGTTAAAACAAACCAGAATAAAAAAAATATATATTTTATAGAAAAATAAATAAAAAATAATTGTACGATATTTACAAAATATTTATTTTATAACATAGAAGTACCGAAAAAGTAGTCTTTATTCAAAAAATTTATTTTAAAAACATGTCATATATTCAGTAATTGTCAATTTTTTTACATCTTTTATATAAAAAAACCCTTTGTGCTTTTTTATTTGTTCCTAATGAAACCTTTGTAATAATAATGTTCTAATAAAACTCTTAATGAAATAGTACTATATTTACAAAAATATATTTCCCTTTTTTTTAAATGATAGTAGTTTGTCAGTTTATATTAATGAAATTATCACCTTGTGTATCAAGTTCAATAATCTGTGTGGGATGTTGCACGCTCATAACCTTTAAAAGGACGTAAAATATTCATTCAAATAACTACAAAATTTGTTGTTACTATGCCTTTTTAATTCAGTATATTTCAAGAAGTTTCTAAAACTGTAAAAAAGTCTAATTTTTTAGTGTTATATTCTAATGAACCTTGTCAATTTTGAACTTTAAGTTAAATCTGTTTGATACCAAATAATAAATTTGTGCTTACCTCATAGTCTGCGACGTGTAGCTAAGAAATAATTCCAAAACCAATATTTTACAAAATTATGCTTTACAAATTATTTTTTACTTAACTTTTCGTGTTGTCTTTTTATCTTTTATTCGGTATTTCATCAGGGCGAAAAAACACCGAAGTATATCAACTTAATAGACCCTGGCATGTATCCCACCTTTCCTAAACCCTTTTCTTACGAAAAACCTATCGACTTAAGCGACTAGCTAGTAACAATTTATTATTTTAATGTTTTATGGTTCATTGTCACGTGTCGCTGATTAGAAAGGGGACCTAACCGATTTGGGTGAAAATGAGTTATACCCTTTGTTAGGCATAACCAGACCTTATTTATGTTATGACAAACTGGCATATCTCAATATTACACCGTTTATATTTTATGGAACTATAGCAATCAGGTGTATCTTAGATTATCCATAAAAATACTTTTACGTAAAGGCCAAAGTTGACATTGGCCCCTATGCCATAACCATAATATTTTTAGAGCGTCTTTCTGGGGAATCTCAAGATATGTCTTTACGTTATAATATTTTTATAAGAGATGAAAAGAAATTTTTACATAAGCCCTCTGAATTAATGAATACTATAACTTTTTTTTTGATTGAATGGAATTTATAATGACGAAACCAAAAGAAACTATAAAATCAAAAATCATTCCAAGGTCTGGTTGTTCTGTAAATCCACGTGGCACGCGGATGCGTTTCACATCAGTTTTGGTTCCGAGTTTTCATGTTTAAAGCAAGACCTAAGGTTTAAGTGTATGTACGTTTAAGTGTATGCATCGATTTAAAATTAGTTGCAAATCAACAGAAAATCTAAAAACGCTCAAGTTTGTCGTACTATGTTTGTAAATACGCTGGATATTAGTGAAAAAAGTAATCGTACCTCTATTCAAAAACTACAAGATTCTGTGTTTTGGAGATGAAAAACGCGGTGGTCGTACTAGAGCAGCGGCCGAAAACGATAAAATTTTAAGGGACAGTATTCTTAAACACATAAACAGGTTCCCTAGGGTGAAATCCCATTACTGTTGGAAAAACAGTTCCAGAGAGTATTAACGCAGATTTGTCAATAAGTAAAAATGTATCAAATGTATCTTAAACGCCAAAGAAGCCATGCCTTTCACTATATCGGTCAGTTTTTAAAAGTATGAATCTATCATTCCACAGACCTGAAGGATCAATGTGGGCTATGCCGAATTCAATATTTCGGTACAGAAGAAGAAAAACTAAAAATTAAAGACGCTTATGAAAAGCAGATTTTGGACAAAACGCAGTGCGACAAAAAAAAGAAAGGAGTAAGGCTGACGCTTAGAATGATCCTACAATTTTTAGTGGCTGTTTTGATCTGCAACAGGTAATAAACTTACCTATCTCTAACGATGGTGCGTCTTTTACAAAAGAAGGTTAATGTGTTTAATTTATCAGTCTATGATCTAGGCACTCGAGACTGCCTTTGTTTTACGTGGCACGAAGGTGCGAGTGGTCGCGGTGCTTCGGAAATTTTAACTGCGGTATTCAAAACGTTGAAAAAATACGACAAGGAAAAGAAGATCAGTCTGCCCACCTATTTGCTGATGGGTGCGGTGGGCAGAATAAAAATTCTATTATGGCCGATGTTTTTTTCACTGTGTTTAACTGTGGAAATTTAAAAGAAATAAGCCTACGTTTTTTTTTCTCCCAATCACTGCCAAAGTGAAGGGACTCAACACATAGCCCATTAACTACGCAGTCAAGAAGGCTGGTGACTTGTTTACTCTGAGCCAGCTAGTGCCCGTATTTCGTCTAGCCAGACAGAATAAACCCTATCAAGTTTACACTTTAAATTTCGATGATTTTTTAAAATTTAAAAAAAAAATAAGCGAAGACTATAGGTTCAAGTCTATAAGAACTGACGACAATGGCAATGATTTTAAATGGACCGATATCTTTGAATTTTATGTACAACAAGATAGCCCAAATAAGTTATTTTTCAAAGCCAGTCATTTGGAAACTCAATATCGAGCTATCACAATTAGACGTAAAATTGAGGTACTATAACTCTTTTAAAATTAAACAAGGAACCCAAGTCAATACCTTTGTTAAAAATATAATGACTTAATGGCGCTATGTAAAGTGACGAACCTGTCATTCGATGTCCTGAGGATGTTTTGTTTTACAGTTCTTTGCCGCCACCAAACATCCTAATAACTTTAGTTTTTAAAAATCTTGTTAACTTAGAGTACCGTTTAAGTTTAGATTTAAAACTGTTAATAAGAATTTTCTTTTTCCTGTTTTGTTATTTTTTTTTTATTTTAGTTCAGAATGATATTCTTTAGTTAAACATTACATACTACATAACTTAAAAGTGCTGTTAAAGATTATATTTTAACATTCAGAATTTTCATCGGAATTTGCTTTTTTTTCGTTTGTTTTTTTTTATGCAGAATAATATTTTAGTTAAGACATTACCTGCTACTAGGTTTAGAAAAAACATTTTATTTTTTTGGTATGGAATAATTATATGATTTGCAGATTTTCTTTAAATAAAAATAAATAGACAAAAAGTTTAAAAAATCGTCTAGCTTTTTATTGAAAAAAACATTTATTTTTGATAATAGAGGGGCCAATTTGGTTTGATGCACAAACGTAAACTTGTTATTATTTTTACGAAAGGGCCTATCTTAATTATTATTTTATTTAAACAAAACACGGATAATTAAAAAATGAATATGCCTCATGTTTCTGCATTGATTTATTTATGTTATTGTAAAAAAATAAAATAAAATATGATCCAAATGTTAGCGATATATCCAAAATGATGACCCAATTTTCTTTAAACCGTCTCCTGAAAAATTGTAAAAATCTAGATAGGCCCCTTCGTAATAACAGCGAGACGTAACAAAATATTTATTTATATAAAATATATATATTATATATATATATATATATATATATATATATATATATATATATATATATATATATATATATATATATATATATATATATATATATATATATATATATATATATATATATATATATATATATATATATATATAATATATATATATATATATATATATACCATGGTGCAAATAAAAGCTTAAAACCCCTACATTTAAGGGTCGGTTTAAATGGCCCATTTACGAAATCACAACGGTAGAGCCTATATATATGGATTCTGAATTAAATAAAATAATGACACTTCTTATGAGTGTTTTTGTGTAAGTTTCAATTAACTACTGATTGACATGAAGGAAGGAACAATAAAGATGATCCTTTTTGTATCAATGTATTATCAATAAAAATGACATTAACAAAAAATAAATAATTTGAAAATCATAATACACTATCAGAGTCATCTATTTCTTATTTTGATGTAAAAAAATATTTTATAAATATATTTAATTACTGCTTACGTAGTAACACCTAAAAATTTAAGATTTTTTGTTGGCCATTTTATTTAAACAAAGTGCTTTGTTAATTATTTTTCGATGTGAGGATTTACAAGCCGTGTGACTTTTGAGAACTGCTAGGCTTAAAAACTAATATAATAACATTATTTTTCGCTTTTTTATTTGTAAACCACATTTTTAGGATTTATCTTAAAATTAAAGTAATATAAACTCATTTAGTGGGATGCTAATGGCGCCTTTGCCTAAATCAGCAAATATTCAAACATTTTAACATTAAATAAAATATACTTTTGTTATAAAAACCCTTTTTAAATGATTATTTCTTGTACGATCATATAGAAAAGACTAAATTTATGTTGAGTATCTAGAATTAAATTTTAGTTTGTAATAACTATTATAAATTAAATCTGTTTTAGAAAGTAGAAGAGTTTTATAAAGATGCCGATGTAACTATAAAAGAACTTGAAGAATTACACCAGCATGTGATAAGAAGCCAAGAACTTAGAGCTAGTCAAGTCGAGGAAGCCATAAATACCAGTTGTGATATGGCCGAAGCGACTAAAATGCTTGTCTTTAATGCCACAGAGACAGGTAAAAAGTTATTTGTACCAATAACCCAGCAAATAAATTACATAAAATTAGTAAATTATGTCTTAATAAAAAGATATGCTGCCAAATATACCGTATGTATGTGAATATTTTAAAAATAATATGGACTTTATATCTCTAAAACATTGTAACATAAACTTCTCTAAAATTTTTAAAGTTCATCTCCAGGATAAAGTCGATTCATATTTATTATAACAAAATATATTATCTTCACTAAAAAGGTTTAATTTATTATGGGACCGACCGTTCAGTTAAACAACCATTATCGAGGGTCAGTTTTATATTTCACCTTGGCACATGGTAAACTGCGTTAAAACACAAAAAGCATATATTTTACAGAAGTTCACAACACTAATTAAAAACTAACAATAATCAAAACAGTAAATTATAAACATTCAGTTTTCAATCAGTCAATTTCTACATTACAATACATACATTTTAAGATAGGTTGTCGTATGAATATTTTAAAATATAAATTAAATATTTTAAAAACAATAGATTGCTAAAAACATTATAACAAATGTAACAAAACTTATTAAATTGCTATGTAAGAAAATTATTATTTTTAACTTATAAATTATATTAAAAATTCTAAGAGTGGCTTTGGGAATAAAAAAAGTTGATATTTTTCTATTTAAATAATATATAATTTCTAGATTTTAGGCCTTAGTACTTGTTTTCCAAATTAAAAGTTTATTTTTTAATTAAAGAAAATATTAATAACATCGGTAACTAAAGCAGCTTATAAAGATTATACAGGGTGATTCCTAAGTTAAGGCTTTTTTTAACTGTGTATAAAACTCGTTAAACTAAGCAACTTTTTTAAATAACATTTTTGAAAATCCCCAAAATAACAAAGTTACATAAATTTATTTTAAAATATGCCTAGTGCGGGCCTGGGCATAAACAGATTGTTTATTTCTTATTAACATTTGTTTTTTGCCCTGTTAATCACGCATTATGAATCGGTCGCTTTGCTTTAAGCGGACGAGGCAAGGTTAATTTTAAATCATTGTTAAGTCGCGAAAATGGCACAATACGAAGACAATGAATACGTGGATATGTTTCTCATCTATGGAGAGTCCTTAATCTGCGGCAGCTGCTTTGAGATTGTACTCGCGACGGTTTTCTTTGCAGGCACACCCTGGACCTAGGTGTTTTATTAACCTTGTTTAACAGACTAGATATACTGGCGATTTACAAAAGCATCGTGGTCGGTTTAAGTAAAAAAAAAGTGTAATCAACATTTCGGGTAAATCACGTTCAACGTGCTCAAGCACTACAGCCCTAAGACTTTCTGGGCGGTGACAATTTATTTTAGACAGGACCTTATTCGACAAAGTAAATGAATGTAAGTTCTTTATTTTTAAGTATATATAGCTATACTTTAAATTAGTCCTTTAAAACACTCTGTTAAATAAAAGTCATTTACATTATTATAAATTGAAATTCTTACAGTGTTACAATTTTTACATTAAACATCAAATAGAACATTTAAAAAAAAACAGGTTGGGCAAAACATAATGCTTTTAAAAATATTTAAGAACCTAGCGTTAAGTATAACGGATATTCCACATGACAATAGGTGCGATAAATAATTTATTGGCCTTTTTTTATGCTAACAAAGACGTTTTAAATAAAATTTGGCAAAATTCTTGAGTACGAACTCAAAAAACACAAATTAAATTACTTAAACAGTTTGTTTAAAACTGTAGTAGTTTTTGAAATTTAAGCTTTATTTCCAGTATTAGTAATTTTAGACATAGCTTATCTGTTAATTTAAACGCATTTAAAAATTTGGAGAGTTTTTTTATACTTTTCGTTGTTTCTTAATTCGGATCAATTATTTAATTTAATTTATTTTAAATTTGTTTTATGCTTTGTTAAAACTTATCAAAAATTTTTATTTATATACTTCTTTTATTATTATTTAGGTAAGGAGCTAGTCCAAAACATAGAATATGAAAATCGCACAAGAAAATTATCTATAGACCACATAGATAAAATTTTTACTCCACAAGATACTTTAGATACCCTAGAGAAAATACACAAGGTAGTAAATAATGTAAGGCACAAACAGCAAGAAATAGAAACCGAATGGCAGGCGATGGAAAAATGTTTAGGCGATACCAAAGATTTAAATGAGCTTAAAAAAAGTGTTGTTAAAGTCACCAACTGGATTTTAGGTAAGCGCATTAAAAAAAATTACGTACATGCTAATTAAAAAATATTTGTTGGGTACTCGGTCGCTTCTGTCCTGGTTTCAGGGTATAGACCTTTATAAACTTGAAGAATGCCTAAAACGAAATTAAAAAAAAACTGTAATAACTAAAACACCTATCAACTTTTTGGTAGCAAGTATACCAACGTTTTTGGGATGAAATTATTTTTGAAAATGAACCAGAACTTAAAAATAATAATTTAAATTATTTTACTTAAAGTATAAAAATTTAAATTTTAAAAATTAGGTTTGTTTTTGCTTCATCGGTAAGAAAATATTAAATTTGTTTGTTTTTATGTAAAATCATATAACAGGTGCTTATAAAATGATTTCAAGTGACAAAAACGAAGAGTAATTATAAGTAAGTAAGTATGTGGCCAAAAACATGATTTCCTAAATATTTATATTTTAAAATTTTGTAAAAAAACCTAAAACCATATTCTAGGCTCTTTAGTCCCAAGACTTTTTTTTCTATATTTAAAGTCCTAATCTAACTTTTTGACATTTCCTATCACTTTTTTTTTTAATTTGCAGCTTTAACAGAAGTCAGACAGGTTATAGGACATGCAACTATGATGACCAAAAACTTTTTTTTAATATTTCAAGAACAAAAAAAATTTAGAGCTAACCAAAACAAACAATTTTTTATTAGAAAAGCAAGTAGGCTAAGCTATGAAAAATCATAAATACAAAGCAATATAATCAGCTAATTCCTTTATTTTAGGACCAGCAGAACAAATGATGAACGCTAATATTAAGGTGGGTTATGACGTCACAACAGCTGAAGAGCTTCGAAGAGAACATGAAGCTCTTGAACTCCAATGCTTGGAAACCTATGGAACTTACGCAGAACTACTTCATAAAATAAATCTAGTCTCGAAAAATGAAAACTTAACCACACAACATAAAGATTTAATTTCTCAAAAGGAATTTATGGATTTTATATGTAAAAGTTTTGCGTTAAGGTATTGTAAATTTTGTAATAATAAAATATACTGATTTTTAGAGATTTAAGGAATCAGTAGGGTGATTTCTGCAACTGGAACAAATACAAAGTGGTACTAATAGAATTTTAAAGTTATATCGTCTTTATTTTAATTTATTCACATAACGTTTTGGCCAGTTCTATCTCCATCTGTTATCAAGTGTAAATAAATCTAAAAAAGACAATATAAATTTAAAATTCTTTTAGTGTCACATCATTGGCCACCACATTAAAACAGAAATACAAAGTGGGTTAAATGAAAACAACATTACAGAATCTTTACCTTGTAAAACAATGATATTTTAACTTTTCGTTTATGTCTTTTGTTTAAATTTTAAAACATTACTAACAACGGACAACACCTTTCCATGGCACTTATTTTTCCAGGAGGAGATTTTAAAATCCGGCGTTTCGTTTTTTTTAATCATCACTAAATCTTATTTTTTAATTGTGTATATAAAATTGTTTATTACAGATTCTTTCCCACAAATTTAAATGTAGTTATTCTAACATTTTTATTTTAGGGATGTTGCAAAAAAAATGGTTAATAATCATATTGCCTAAAAATATTAGATTTCTTAGAAGTTTTTAGCAGGGTTATATCTACCAAAGATACAGAAAAACCATAGTATTAGATTCTTAAGGCATAGCATTGCAATTTGGTTTACATAAAATTTATTTTGACCTTAAGAAAATACTAACTATTTGAATTCTAAATTTTTCGAATCCATAAAAAAAATGTTCTATAATAAAACAGTAAAAGAACAAAACCTTAAATCTAATTTCAAATATGTTATAACCAGTGGCGGCTCGTGGGGTAAAATTTTGGGTAGGCCAGGCCAGCAAATTATATTATGTATGTATATATTTTTTTACGTAAAAATAGCTTTAAAAAAATATAGTAGGAGAAGTAAAAGTTTGAGGTTGAGTTTGAGCATTATCCTAACAATGACATAAATTTTAATAAACTTATATTTAACTATATTTACAACTACATGAAATAATGGGACTGGGTTTTATTACTTGTAGAGCAAGTTAATTCTTCTATCTTTGTTTCGTGCAAATTTGTCAATTACTCGTTCATAAAATGTGTCCCCCGTTTCCAATAATTGGGCAAGAATATCTTTTTTGGATTGATACAATAGACAATGATGAAAGCCGATTTTGCGTCATTGTGTTTCGTAGAGATTTTTATTCGTTTTAGGTGGAGAAAGTTCTTTCAACTGAAGCGCTGGTTGCAGGTATTGTAGCAAGTAAACAGAATAACATAGCTTTCAGGAAGGATTTCATTTGTTTCGTTATCAGCATACTTTTTTAAATTTGTTCTAATAAACTTTTGTCATGGAAATTTTCACGTGAATTGGTGAAAAAATGGTTTCCAGTTCGGTTTTTAATAAAGATTTATTAAAAAGTGGTCCAATGTATCCATTAATGAGTCCAATGCTTTTTGTGGAAATATAGCGCTTATTCTTAGAATTTTTTAGTATCGCCCAATTGCAGAAATTGAAACTCTTTGTAGTCCAAAAACGTTGCTTAGTTGAGTGATAATATTGTCCAAAATTTCGAAAAAGATCCTTCTAAATTTAGTTTTTGCTTTCTCCAAAAATTTGATCTCCATTATTAGATGAACTCCAATTTTTGATTCAAGGGGGTTTAAAATTGGTTTCACTAACAGTAACGTTGAAAGATTAGTAAACGTAAGGATTTTGCCAAAATACATCTGGATACTGAATTGGACATAAACATCATTATTTCTCTTCTAAGATTTTATAACAGATCCGTTTGTTGAAATATTTACTGAAAACGTTTAATAAAAAAACAAATTCCAAATCCTCCAACTTGTTTAAAACCCTCTGCTTTCTAATTGATTTTCATTCGATTCTGGACAATTCTTTTTCCGAAAACTTAAATTTTTTTTTTTCCTTAATACCATGTAATATTTTGCATTTAGTTCCATCTTCTTCCTATTTTGTTTTTTCCAAAACTTTTTTAAAAAAAGGGGCCTTTTGGACGATTGGGAAAAAAAGCTGGAATTTTGAAGGGTCGCAAAAAAATTTTTACTGTCGTAATATTGGGCAGCTTTGCTGTAAAATAAATTAACGGTGAGCAAAACAATGGGAAACTTTCTAATGGTGCGTTTAACAATTTTTTTAATCCATTAAGTTGTCCCGACAAAACTACTCCATCGTGGTTTAAATTAATTTCTTGACATAAATTCCAATTCACTGAACATTAAGTGCGTAACGCTGGGCATTTCGGTCTTCCCCAAATCAAAAAACCCAAAAATTTCTTGAATAATCTTTTTTGTCCATAATCTATACTTTGAACCTTTTTTCGGTAATACTGTTGTTTCATCAACAATGCAAGAAAAAAATGGGGGGTTATTTATATTTCGATAAAAAGGAAATTTCGCTTTATTAATGATAATTTTTTTTTTTTTTCCCCAAAATTTTTTTTTCCGTGATCTTTTAGTTCTGGATTTGAATTTAAATTAATTCCCAAATCGTTTTAAAAATTTTCCCAGGATTGGGGAATCATTTGATTGTCTTGGCACGGAAAGCCAGTTCCTGTTTTGCCAAAGTACAGTTAAAGCAATTAATTTTTTAATAATTTCTCTGTTTATTTTACTTTATATTGTACCTAATTTTTTGTTTTTTTGATTGTTCGTCTAGCAAATCACGAACCAAAATCCCCTTTTTCTGTACATCCTTAAATGACAGGAAATTACTTAAATGCTCTCTGCAACTAGAATGTTTTTTTAATGAGGCAGATATATTTTTTAAATCAAAGTATCCTTCACAATTCCATACACATTTCTTATTGGAAAATAGCAAACACGGCCAACAATACAGTCTGTTTTTCGTAATACTTCCACACAACCATTTATGGACATCATACCAAGAAATATTAAATGTACCACCTTTTTCCCATCTTTTGTTCAATCGCATTTTTTGGAGTGGGCTTTCCATTCATAATAATTTCTCTTCTTTCGATCTCAGTTCTTCTAGCCAATGGCGATTCCAATAGCGAAACAACAATGTCCAAACACCCACTATCAACAGTACTGCAAAGCCCTCAGAAAAAACTCATTTTTGTCTTTTAAAAAAAAAACTATTTTAAAAATTTATTTAAAAAAAAAAAAAAGTAATCCCGGGGTAAAAAAAAAGGGGCACCCTTTTAGGCGAAGGGCAAAAGCTGACAAGGGCCCCCGGGCTGGGCCTAACGGCCCGGGCTGCAATTAAAAAACAAAATCCGATTGACGAGGGCCCCGGGGGGGGGCCTTCGGAAGGGGGGGGCCAGTTGGTTAGGCCATAATGATTTTTAAAATCGTTAATACGATTATCATGTTTCTGTAATAATATATTACAAAGTTATCTTTCGAACGCTAATGTATTGAATGATTTAGTATATTTAAAAAGGTTTACGCATTAACATAATTTCGAATGTTCGATTTTTTTTTTTAGTTCCAAAATTTTGGGAGGCCCGGCCTACCTTTCCTACCCCAAAAAGGGCCCCCCTTATAACCTATTATAGGTTTTGTGGATTAATCGATTTACTGTTTGTGCCATCCTTAAAAATAATGTTAACAACAACTGAAACCAAAAGTATAATATTTTTTTTTTTTTAAATATTAAAATATTTCCGGTTTTTATTATTATAAGCCCAAATTTTAAGCCTTTGGTTTAATTTAACTGACTTTGTATGTCTAACAGTTTCTGAAATCCCTTTACTTACCGTCAATACTAGCACCTTGTGTAGCAACTTGTTTGTAAGAAATATTACTTTACAGATAGATATATTGTCGGTTTAAAGGAAAAGTCACAAATTACAAGTCTTTTTAAAAGCTATTTAAACTACTTAATAGCTTTCTGGAAATGTTCTATCACAGAAAAGTCATCAACTACCTTTATGACTACTTAACCTTCCTAGTGAAATATTAATCTTAATATTAAGGTTTTGTTTCTTCATTCCAATTTTGGTAAAAAAAAATTCCTTTTACCTCTAAACCGACGACTTATTCGTTTCAGTAAAACTTTTTATAAATTTGCTAATATTGTTTTTACTCTTAATTTATTTTTAAGTTCTTTATATAAAACCTAATTTAGAGTATCAATATTATTTATTTATTTAAAAAGCTATATTTATTTTAGATTGGAGAAAAGAAGAAATGTGTTAATAACTTCCCTTAGATTCTTTAGAATGGTCTCAGAATACTTTGATAACACTGGAGATGTTTTTGACTCGCTAGTTATGGGAAGTGATAATAATGATTTTAAAAGTGCCGCTTCTAAGCTCTCTCAATTACAGGATCATCAAATGTATTTAGGTAAAATAGGGTTATTTTTTTACGCAACTTATGGAAGTATCACTAATGTAAAGAATCAAGTACTGCCTTTTAATAACTTACTTTCATTTACCACTTTTAAAATTTAACATTAAGGTATACTTTTTTCTAAAATTAAAAACTTCATATGGAAAAATGTTGCCAATTAAAAAAGGAAACAACTGTTTAATCAGATGATATTTATACTGTTTAGATTTTATAGTTTTAACTGGGGCTAAAACGGCTTTCTTTAATAAAAACCTATAATAAAACCTTTTTTTTATCAGGTTAAACAACCACATATCAGAAAAAATGTGCAATAGTAAAAGAAACCTATAAACCTTAGTTTAGGCATTGAAACTTTTCAAAAAATGTTCATATTAGAAGCTGATTTAATTAAAAAAGGCAGCGAATTAAACTTTAAAGGGGTGATAGTTGACACATCAAGGGAGCAATCGATTATGTTTTTAGGTGGTATGTGGCTGGATGAGTATTTTAATTTAAGTCACTTAGTATTAGTTTCACTAATACTTCAAACACACCGACAAGAGACATTCTTGGGATGTATTTATTTCTATGGGTTTTAGTAAATAGTAATGATACACTTAAGCGCCCCACAAATTGTTCATAGACACTAAGTTATTTAACCTGGTATATTTTATCTATACTAAATTTTTTAGATAAAATAGAGCAAGAAGTAAGAAAGGAAGGAGAAAAATTATCTGATATGCTATCTATGCCAGTAAAGGATGCTTTGGGGCAAGAAGTAAATGTCGATTATAGTGAAGAAATAGGAAATATTCGTGACGTATTAGATGCAACGGTAGCAAGAAAAAATATTTTTAGGTTAGTAGTGGATAATTTATTTAAAATAATTAAAGAAGAAAAGAAAATGTTATAAAGTTTTCTTAGCTTGACCATGTTATTCTAGTAACTCTTACGATAATATGTCCCTCTTATAAAAAATAAGGTATTTTATTTTGTTTATAAATAAAACCAATCAGAAATACTTTAGAGCAGAAAAAAAAATGTTATATTCAGATTTGAAATAGTTTTTAATTTTAATAAAATTTAAAATAAATAAAATATTTTTACGGATTTTAAAAATATGTGTTTGTTTTATGGAAGTGTTACGGAACAATATTATCAAAATGATGCAAATCTATGCCCAAATTAAAAAAAGTTTTGCAGAATAAAAAAAAAATCTTAAACAAAAAATTAAGTGTGTAATTTTTGTTTTTAAGGCTAATTTTCTTAAAGTTTTTTCCCTTTATTTTAAATAAATTTCTTGCACCAAAGTGTTTCCCTTGAGGCAAATAACATCTGGTTTTTACTTGATGTGGGTTTCAAGATTTACTTTTAAGTTAAAACGTTTTGAAAATTCTTGAGCCGCCACTGACTAAGAAAATTTTTGGGCTTTTCGATAGTCCTTTAAGTACAGAACCAATAAAAAAATTTATAAAATATCGGAAAATATAAAACTTTTTTTTCTCTATAGTGACGTTCAATTTAAGCTCCCTAATAATGTTCTTTTTGCAAAGTTTATATTTTTTTGTACAGACCTTACCAATAAAATTTTCCCTTATTTTAGTGATAGTGTAGAACTTCAAAAATTGACATTACAGCAATTAACCTTAATAGATACATATGAAAAAGATGCAGAACAAGCGGTAAATTGGTTAGAAGATATATTAAAGGTTATGTTAACACACCATGGGCATGTAGGATGTAGTGTGTATGAAATACAGTCGCAAAAAGAAGAACATCAATGTTTTCAAGAGACTGCAAAAGTAAGTAGGTTTTCCTTGTTAAATTAATTAAGAGGAGTCATATTGGGTTACAGTGTTTTACAATTCTAACTAAAACTAAAATACATTTGTGGCTTTAAAATGACCTTCTTCTTTTGCTATTTAAACATCCATAGGTTGCACACGGGTATAGACGTAACCCATGGCGACAACCTGGAATCCTCACAGATGATTGACGTTATTTTCCTGGTATTCGGTGGCAGATGCATTGGAGAGATAATATCCTACAATTCTACACGTTCAGAAAAAAAGGGGGTTTCTCTGGCAGGTACCTCTCTGATAACCAGGTGCGCTATATCTACAATGGGCTGCTGTCTTGAATTGGTTGCTTGATATAAGTAGTGTATTTGGGGCGTTCCTGTGACTGCGGATGGCATGTACCATCAAGTTCTTGTAGTTCTTGTAGTTCTTGTAGTTCTTCGGCAATGACGTTGAAAGAACCAGCAGTTCTTTAGCTAGGTTTCAAGAATTAATTCGAAGAAGTATTCCAAGAACTGTGATGATTCATGTGATGGCCCATGAGGACCGGCGCGGCGCTGGGGTTGTCTGCAAGAATTTTATACAAGAAGCTATAAAATATTTCGTAAAGAAAAGATATGCGAAAACTATGGAAGTAATAAAATATTTCGTTAAGGAAAGACATGCGAAAATAATAAGTGTTAATGAGCATAGGTGTGAAATGCATGAGCAATGCATTTGTTTGTATAATTAATTATCATCGACAGTAGTAGTATGAAAACTATAAGTGTTAATTAGTATCGATGCTTGTTAATTTTAAAAATTACTTAATGTAAACTTTGTATAGGTGATGCATTTTTTTATTGCATAAAAGAAGTAGCGTATTTCCACTAATAAATTAAAAATTATAAAATTAATTGAAAAATAATCAAATAGATATACGTATTTAAGAATTTATTGATTATACAAGTACATATATGTTTTAAATTATTTTTAAAGTGACTCAGTGATTAAAAAAATGTTTTTCAATTAAGTTTAAAGCTATTTAATATGTTATGTTTTTAGATATGCGCTATATATAGAACGAATTAAAAATTATATAATAATTTGAAGTAAGTATTGTTTTTTGCTTCGTGTAATATACTGCTTAAAAAAAAAATCCGTAAACTAAATAGTGGTCCTAGAGTGTTTGTAAAATAAAGATTTTTTTTTTAGAATAATGAATTGAAGCGTACAGAAATTGTGCAAGCGTTTATGTTGGAATGTGTGACAAATTTTTTTATGGAGTATTATGATTTTTTTAAAAGTAAACCCCCATTATGAAGAAGGTATGTCGTTTTGTGGTTATGAAGATACATTAAATATACAACAAAAAGACGAGTCAAATTATAATTTTTTTTATTAAGATGGAGAAAGAGATGAAGTTGATACTAAAATGTATATGAATTGTTAATTCTTATATTTGTAAAAAATAAAAAGTATATATTTTTGTTTTTGTTTTTTTTTTTAAAATTTTATAAGTTTTTTGATTTAAATAAAGCTTTTATCTACCAAGTAATTATAATTTTTGTTATAGACATGCCTTTATGTGAGGCACAAATAAGTGGTCAAGATTGTCCATTTGATGGTAGATATCGTAGATACGCTAGATACGACAACATGGTGTGTGACATGCATAGTTTTTGTACCCATTGTAACAAACCGTTTAAAAATAATAGAGATCCACAAGGAAGATCCCATTTATTGTGTAAAACTTATTAAAATAATTAAATTTGTTAAAAATGTTATATACAAAATCAAAAAGAGAAAAAAAAAAAAAAAAAAATGGGATTGGAATTAATTATTGTACATATATTCGTAAAAAAATAATTTTAATTTTTTTTCAGTATTGTTTTTTAATATAAAATTCCTATATTTTTTTTAAATAGGCTAAATTAAACACATTTTTGAAAATAACAAATAACAATAATTTATTTAAGTGTTAAATCAATTTATAAGCTTTTTTTGGTTTACACTATTTTTATACGCTAACATTTTTAATGACATAGGTTGTAAATTTAATTCTATTATACGTATATATATATATATATATATATATATATATATATATATATATATATATATATATATATATATATATATATATATATATATATATATATATATATATATATATATATATATATATATATATATATATATATATATATATATATATATATATATATATATTATATATATATATATATATATATATATATATATATATATATATATATATATATAAATATATATATATATATTAATAAATAATATATTATATATATATATATATATATATATATAATTAAATCATTATTTTTTAATTAATTTTAAATATTATTATAGTTATACTTAAAGGGTTCGAATATGTGTTTGTTGAGGTATAGAATATGTGAATTTTGTTTCAAAAAGGGTAACGCTTTTCGTCAATTATTTGATTTTATTTTGGAAGAGATTAAACCATTAAAGGTTTTAAAAATTCAAATGCATTTTAAGAGAAATTATCATTGTTTGAATTGTCATTTTAATACTAAAAGTATTTTTGAAAATAACTGTAATTTTAAAAATTCTGAAAATATTTTTTAATGCAACCAAATTTTTTATACAAAAAATTAAAAACTAAAAAAAAAATAATTAAAATTTACACCATATTTTCCTAATTAAATTATTTCTACTACTATAAATATCAATTATCCTATTTTTTTTTTTATCTTGGGACAGTCCACGAAGGCTGATGCCTAAGTACTAACGTACCGTGGGTGTCTTCAGTGTGGTGAGAGGGAGTTTGTTCACACGGGACTTAAATTTTTGGAGATTGGGAGGAGAAGGAAAAAACTCGGGCGCAGGTTCCACAGTCTTGACACTCTAGGGATGAAGGAACGAAGAAAGCGGGAAGTTCGGGGCCTCTCTAACTGAACTGTAAAAGGATGATAAATTGCACTCGTGTTGCTCTGTTGGGAGTGCCAGAGAAGGAATTATACTGGCCAACTCCTCTGAGCAGAAGCCGTGAAAATACCTATAGAAGAGCGACGGATCCCGTACAGCTCGACGGTGGGCAGAAGAGGAAGTCTTTCTGTGAGCGTTGGATCATTAATAAGACGAACGGCTCTTCGAATGGAGTCCAGGATCTAAGTGTTGTAGGGGACGCCATTCCCAGACATGAGAACAATATTCTAAAGAGGGTCTGATTTGGGATACATACAGAGTGTACAGATTGAAGAAGAGAAATATTTTCTGGCTCGAAAGGAAATCCAATCCTTTTTTAAGCTGCCAAACTATGGATAAAATGTGTTTGTGCCAGTTGAGGTTATTCTCAAAAGTAACGCCGACAAGATTAAACGACTCTTTGTTCTGCAAAACTTGGCCCTCATATGTAAGGGATGAGCATTTGAAGACCTTTTTCCGACAGGAACATGACTGTGTTTTCGAGGCATTAAACTGAACAAGATTTTGCGCCCCAATCCAAGATAAGTTTGAGGTCTTGTGAAAGGATATGTGCATTGATTGCGCTTGTTTTCGAAATCAGATTACACGGTGGCTTAGGAAATTGAATACTAGAGTGGAGGGTATATCGTCAGAAAAACTATGAATGGGATTGATTGTGGAAGAGAGAAGATCGTTAATGTGTAGAAGAAACAGCGGGTGAGCACTGAGCCCTGGGGCACCCCAGCATTAATTTGGTAAAGCTGGAGGAATGACCATCTACACTAACTGATATACGTCGATTAGAAAGAAAACTGGAAAGCCAAAGCAAAGCTAGGTGGAAGACCGTAAGAAGGAAGTTTGTTAAAAGCCCATCATGCCAGACCTGATCGAAAGCTTTGGTATGTCAAGAGCAACGATCTGGGATTCACCAAGAAACTCAAGGGACTTGTTCCAGTTGGGAGACAAAGGAAAGAAGATCAGCTGTGGATCTACTGTGACGGAATCCATATTGTCTATCATGTAAGATCTATGTTTTTCCAGATACTTAAAGATTTGGGAATTAATGAATTTTTCCATTACTTTGCAAACAACTGAAAGAAGAGATATAGGTCTATAGTTGGAAGGGGGACTTTGGGTCCTTTTTTGGGGACAGTGCTTACGTCAGCTTCCAACTCTCCGGGAAAATGCCCGTGTCGTAAGAGATTCGAAAGACGCGAGTTAAGATGGGTGCAAGCTCGGCACTTTTTTTTAACGATTGCTGGTATGCCATCCAGCCCAGACGATTTTTTAGTATTAAGAGAAGAAAGAATACGCTTGATCTGTTTGACTTTAAAAATTATATCGGACATTTTATAAGAAACAGGGACAACTGTTGGAAGGGGAAGATTAATAGGAGGATCAAGCGTAGAATTGGCAGCAAATTGTTTGGCAAATAGTTGGCTTTTCCTTTGGAGGTAGAGACAATTCCATCTTCAGAGATTAGGGGTGGTAAAGAATTTGTGCAAAAGTTCTGACTAATATTTTTGGCAAAGGACCAGAAAGCTTTACTGCCATTTGAGCAAGAGAGAACTTTATATTTTATTCGATTGTTAAAACAGTCTTTTGCTTCTGAGATAGTCTGATTATACTGATTTCTCGCTTCGATGCTAGCCTGTCGATTTTCGGGACTGGGGTTTTGAAGAAACTTTTTGTGGGCTTGAATTTTTAAAAGTCTGGCTTTGTCACAGGATTTAGAATACCACGGTTTGTGATTTGAAGTTATGGGGTTCTTTTTAGTGTGGGGAATATAGGTCTGAATTGTTTCTGTAATTTGTTTACATATTTCGGAAGGATCGAAAGTAGAAAAGCAGGTAGGATCCCAAGGGTAGCTGGCAAAGAAATCTCTCAGACCATCCCAGTCGGCCGAATTGTAGTGCCAGACGGCTAACTTAAATATACATAGTTTCAAGCTTATACTAAATTAACAAAAACAATCAAAGAAATTTTTCAGTAAGTAATATTTAATTTTTTATTTTTAAAAACATTTTTTTAAAAGTATTATTTTTTTTATTATTTAGAAATAATTTACATAAGTGTTTCTTATATTTTTTTTATTCTGTAAAAATATTTAAAAATCGATTAAGTATTAACCTGTTGGTTTTTAATAAAAATATAAAAAATTAGTTTTTTATTTTAAATTTATAAAACAAATATCTCAGCAAATAATATTTAAAATTAAATACTTATTATTCAAAATTTTTTAGAAATTATTAAGGCACAAATAGTTTAAATATAAGGTTAAAAAAATATTTTAAATATGGAGTCAGAGATATAGTGCTACGAGAGACAAAATATTTATTCAATTAAAGTATTTTCCGAAAACTTTTACGTTAATCAGAAAATTTGGTAAGTTACTCATTCAAACGATAAAGAATTACTAATGTTTTAAAGAGCGATAACAAAAAATTGACTTTAACTTAGAAAACGAAGAAGCTACTTTAATATCTGTACTAAGTATAGAAGAATCTGCTGTACCAAGTAAAAAAAATAACCATGTGTAGCAAAAGAATCGGAATCGAAAATTATAGAAATACAAAACGAAGCTAATCTCTTTTTAAATACACAAACATGTTTTTAAAAATATATATTAACACTATTATATTAACATTATTATATTTAAAAAAAATATACTTTTATAAATTTTATGTTAAAAAAAATACAATTTTATTTCTAATATATTTGTATCAGTATATTTTTTGTTTTATTTGATGTTATATTTGCTTATTATATTTAAAGTAAGTTTAAAAGTATAGAAAAACCTTATTTTTTATTTTTAATTTTGTTTATTTAATACAATCCAGTTTCCTAATAAGAAAACATTTTTTTAAAACATCTTAAATTATTATAAAAATGATTATTACAACGAACATTTTCTAATCAGTGGAATGTTAACAATTATTTTATATTTGGGGGATTTATAGTACCTTAATAAATAATTTTATTATATATAATTTTACCTAACCACATTTTTTATCTGGTTCTTTTACAAAAACTTTTTTATAGGGTTTTAATACACTTCTTATAAATGAAAAAAAAAAAACTTCGAGTACTGTACACTTATTAGAATTTGGTGATAATGTACATTCCCATGTTTATCCATGTAAATTATTTGTGGCCCATTCAATTTGCTTTATAAATTCATGTTAAAACCATTGCACTGACATAGGTAATATTATATGTTTTGAAACACTTTAATTTCTTTAATTTAAAATTTCATTTTCTCTGCATATAAATGAAGTATTTTTATACTAAAAACCTTAAATATCTAATACATAGATTTTTTAAAAATAAATCCAATTATATTCTTCGTATATTGTACCACTTAAAGAATTATATCTAATTAATTTATCATGTAATATTAAACAATATGCAGTAGTGTTTTCAGGCACAATTGTACTTGTTTCAAATTCGATACGAATATCAACAGCACCACCTTTAAGATTACTGTCTTTACTCTGTCGCGAACATTTGACAACTACTAAGAGAGCGATTTTTGCAAAATCTATTTGACTAATACAAGGATAACTATTACGTTTATAACAGTAAGAGGTTTGAAATTGCGTACATATTTCATACAGAATTGTATATGTGCTGGTTTTAAAATCGATATTTAAATAATAATATGGAAATATGTTTGACTTTTAAATTAGTTATATCACTATGATTAAATTTACTTATATTTTTATTTATTATTATTATTCATATTTTTCTGCATACCAAAAATAATGTTAAGCGGTTTTTCTAAATTATTGAAAGTTCTGACAGTCCATGTATGAGATTTTGATTGATTTAATTGTGGACACTTATGAAGTTCCCAACTACAAAAAGAAATGGATAGTTCTTTGTTACTGAATTATTCATTATAAAAACGAAATTTTTGATTATCATTTGCTTGTATATGGGGCATTTTCCAAAGTATTTTTTGAAGTGCAAGTACATATTTTTCCTTTTCATCTTCAGTTTCTATTATTGCGTTTAAATCAGTATTACTTTATATAAGAAATACTTCTTGACGCAAATTTAATATAATTTTAGGAAAATCTTTTGTAAATCATTTTAAGCGGATTAAAATTACCGTGAAAAAATGGATGACTATTTAGATTCTAAGCGGCACTTTGTTATTTTTTACTTTTTGATTCGGTAAAGGAAACTAAAACCTTCATTGTAGTAGTTATACCAGGATTTTTAACACGATCAATAACCATACCTTCTATTTCGTAACGAATTTCATCGAAAAGATAAAATATACCATTGTTTATAAAATTTTAATTTTCAGAAAAGGTTTTTTTACCTGTTAACAATGTACCCTTAATATAAAGATAACTTTGGCTTGGTAAAGTGTACAAATCTGCAGTGTGTATTGAAATTCGTATTTCAACGTGTGATTAGAATATTTTTGTACAAGACATAACGTCTTAAATTGTTTTTCAGTATTTTTAAAAGAAGAATAAAATTAATACTAAAAATACATTTTTCTTTGCCATTCCTTTTACACAATCTTAAATGTTCTAAATTACGACTAAGCTAAATATTTTTTTTAATTAAATTACAAATTATACTACTTTTATTCCTGTTTTTTTTTAATACTAAGAATTTATTACGCAACATTAAAAACACTTGTTAAAACTTGTTAAATGTTTTATTACGTCATTGCATCTATTTTTTTATAAATAATTATATTAAATATTATATATAATATTATAAAAAAAATATTTTAGTTATCACATAACTTTCAAAGTATTCAATTGTTATTTAGAAAATGCCTGTTCCAGTAAAACACATATGTCCAAAATGTAAAGGACAATCTCAATTACCAAATATATACGTCTGGAAAAAATTTCTTACGTGCGGATATTTTTAGTGCGATAAAAGGAGATGTCAATTTATTAGGCAAAGGATTGAGCGAAATAAAAACAGACAGAAAACTGATTCCCTTTCTACTGACCCAAGAAAAAGAGGGGAATGCTTCGGCCGGCCTACGACAACACAGACTCACCCACTCAGTGATTCTAGATCCCACGATTATTCGTAAGATTACACGATTTTGGTTCCGATTTCACGATCTTACGAATAAGGTAGCAATTTTAACGATTTTTAAATAAATCGTTTTAAAATAAAATATTGCATTTGAATTATTAATTTACTTGTCCCCGTAGTGAATGAAACAATGATATCAAAGAAACCTACCGGGGAATCTGTGCCTACAAGCGGTTATCGAGCAGAACGACATGGGATTTCCGTAGTTCGGTAAAGGTGGCTTACAATTTTTTGTTTGCATTTTCACGCAGTCCTGTCTCACGTTTTACGTGTAAAACCATGAAAATATTTTATTTAGAAAAAGTTTAATTATGACAAAAATTGTTATGATTTTTCTATCAATAACAACATGATACGAAAGTTAGGTAGTAGTGACATATTATTTAGCGATAAAAAATTGACTCCAACGATTCTGAGGACTAAGCATAATGTTATAGTGTCTATTAGTCCAGGACATTTAATCAAAATCGACCCAGATAAAGAAATTTTTAAGGTCAGCAGATATCGAGATGCGGTTTTCTGCATTGTGTTCAAAAAGCTCCCAGGAAAAAAGTCTATATGGTGTGGTTTGCCAAAAAAAATGATTCTGGTGAACAAGGATTTTGCAATTCATAATTCCTTAATAAAAGAACGACTGGAAAGTCGGAAAACGTTGAAAACTTTCGGGGTTTTGGGCCGTTTAATTCTGGCATTGAATTACCAGACCTAAGGGTGGCTCTGCGGGGTGCCCGGGGAGTGATTAAGGGAAAACGCTCTGAAATACAGGTTTTTATCCCTTAACTAAATTTTCAGGCCTTCATGTGAAACCTGTAAACTAGTTAACTAATTGGCCCTCAAAAAAGTAGAGAGAAAATAATAAAATTTAAAATGCAAATTTTTTTAAAACAACCAAAAAGGTTGTTGCCATTGTAAATACTTTTAATTTATCATTTAAGTTTTAAGCACTTTAATGTTTTTTAAAATAGGTCTATTTTTATGTTTTATTGCTGAAGTATAAAAACTAATTTAATAGTTTTTCAAAATTTTGTTTACTTAAAAATTCACTGAAAATGTTTTGGCTTGGCAAAAAAGTGTAGTAACAGTTCACAAAGTTAATAAAAAGCCCGGAAATAGTCAAACTTAATTGACCAATGGTATGTGTCAAAAATGCGAGGAGGTCCATAAAAACTTACGAGCATAAGAGATTCCTTTTCAAGAAAGTTTTCAAGGACGGCTACCAATAGAGATATTCTCAATAATTTGTTAATTAACCCAAACTCTTTGCTACATAAGGCCAACACATAACAACGATTACGATCTTTTAGAAACAATCTTTTCAGAAGTAAAAGAACTTCTAATGGAAACATAAAAAACCTGATTTTTTTAAATACATATTCTTTCAGCTTAAAATTGTCATTATTAATATAAATAGGTACATCGATTTTTTTAAAATTTTTACTTCTAGATATATTTTTGTTTATAGTTTTAGTTTTGCGTTTGTGAACTTTAATTTATTAAAAAAATAAAATTTTATAAAACATATGTTGGTATTATGTCTTTACAAACCACGATTCTCTATTTGGCAAAAAGAGACATAATATGCATGTACACATTTAAAAGTCATCCTACTCGTTATGTCGCAACTTGGAAATTGCTTAAAAAATTGCTGATCATGGGGTTTAATAAAGAAATTTGATTTGCTTTAAAATGACACCCGTAGCAATACTCCAATTTCCAATTCCAATTCTATAATGCTTTATTTGTTACTATACAATTTTATACTTAAATTAATTACAATATATACATTATTTTATTTCTTCCTGTCAAAGACCACGAAGAAATTTAACACAGCCAGGCCGGCCGAGAGCGGGTGTTAGCTCTTTAGGTAATTAATTTAAATTGTAGTAAATGTAATTTAAGATGTTTACCAGTGTGACTATACAAACATCATGAGCGTTAGTATTGCTTAATTAGCTTAAGGTATGTAGTTAAAAAGAGTTGTTTGTTTGTAGTTAATTGAATGTTTTACACAGGAAAAAGTTAATAAAAAACCTGTTTGATTTTTCCCAGGTACAGCGTAGCGCGCTGTGGAAACCAAGTCGGTCTGTTTGTCCCGTCTCGGTATGCTCATTTGCTCGTTTTTTCTTGCATAATTTCCATTCATTCTCTTTCATTTATTCACACTTTCACACATTCATTTATACTTATTTACATCTCATTCATACATTCCTATTTTGGGTTTTGGGTTTTAGTTTGCTTAGGGTGTTTTAAGGATTTTTAGGAGAAGAGGGGATGGGGTTAGTCTTCATCCCCGAAAAAGAAGGGAAGTCTTGCGTATAGTGGTTTGTGTGTCAAGTTATTATGGTGTCTTAACCGCGTCAGGTCTCTGGTTAGAATAGAGAGATGGCGGTTGTGTTTTGTAAAATTTGTTTGCCAAGGTATAGATATATTCGTCTATCCTTGGCATGTCAGTTATGTCATGTAGTTCCTCTATTCGTGTATAGCGTCCTGACGAGGTTACGCAACGCAGTATTTTGTTTTGATACCGCTGCAACCTCGTCATTTGGGTGTCACTTATGCTGCACCATACTGGGGCAGCATAAGTTAATGTAGGTCTGATTATTTGTTTGTAGATAAAAAGTTTATTTCGGGGTGATAGACTGGAGTTTGGGGCTAGCAATGCATAGAGACTATTCATTGCTGAATAGGCTCTATGCAGTGTTTGGGTTAAATGGGGTTTAAAGGAGAGTCTTTCGTCGAGAAGGACTCCTAGGTATTTCAAGGTTTTCTGGGGAGGGATGTAGGTGTCATTTATTTTTATAGGAATGTTTATTCCTATATTTGTAAATTTTTTCGTTAGTATTAAGCATTCACTCTTACTTTCATTTAAACTAATTTTCCATTCATCATACCATTTTGTTAAATAATGTAGGTGGTTTTGTATATGTTGTTTTGCCACATTTGTGGCAAAGGAATGTGCATATAGTAGGGCGTCGTCGGCAAACATAGCCACTTTAGTGGAGGGGAATTTAGGGAAATCAGCTGTATATAGGTTATAGAGCTTTGGAGAAAGGACTGTGCCTTGTGGTACTCCTGCTTTTATAGTTCTGCGTGTGGAAAGATTGTTTTCAACTTTTACTTGGAATGTTCTGTTTTTGATATATGAGTAGAAGAGTGCTACGGCGTACATGGGTAGTTGATGTGTTTTAATGAGTTTATAAATTAGCCCTTCGTGCCACACTGTGTCAAAGGCCCTCTTTACATCGAGAGCCAGTAACACAGTGCTTTGCCCTTGATTCATTTTGTTTAATGTCTCTTGTAGCACTCTGAAAATCAATAAAGTTGTGTTATGGCGATCCTTAAACCCAAATTGTTCTGGCGGGTATTTGGCGTCGAAAAATCCCTTATATTTAGTGAGTATAGCCTTTTCCGATACTTTTGAAAAGCCATTAGTTAGGGCTATGGGTCTATAAGACGCTGGGAATTTTGCGTCTTTGCCAGGTTTCAATATGGGAATAATGATCGCCTCTTTCCACACGTCAGGGAAATGCTGATGATATATAATAGCGTTTATTATGTGAGATAGTTGCACAATGGTTTTGGTGGGGAGGTTTTTTATTAGGTTATTGGAAATTCCATCAGGGCCCGGTGCTTTGTTGTTTGGTAATTTTGTAATGATGTTAATTAGTTCCTTGGGCCTAATGAGAATTTTGGGAAGGATAGGGGGATGGGGTATTTTTGGTGCATGGAGTTGTTTACCAAAGTGGTTATGTCGCTTGGTCTTGTGTGTTGTCTGGTGGTGTAGTGTGTATTGTTTCTAGGTAGTCAGCTAAAATGTTTGCTTTTTGTTCGTCTGTTTGTATTTCGTCACTGTCTAGTGTTGGTATTTTATGAAATTTGTTTTTAAGTCTTCTGGTCAGTCGCCAAAGAGAGTTGTCTTGTACTGACAGTCTCTCAAGACTTCTGACCAGTTTTTGTTTTTGTGTTCGTTTATTTTTTGACGGATGGTTCTTTGCAATTCTTGCACGCGCCATCCGTCAATTTGTCGTCTGTGTCTTTGCTACCTTTTTCTCAGGTTATTTTTAAACCTGATTAGGTAGGCAATGTCGTCAGGTAGTTTGTCTATTTTGTCTTTTATGTTTAATTTGGTGGCTATTCTATTTCTTGCGTTTATTACATTTTGAGTTAATGTGTCAACTTCTTGATCTAATTCAGGTATAGAATTTATTTTATTATTTATAATTGTGGTATTATTTAGCATTGATCTGTAGAGTTGCCAGTTAGCATTAGAATAGCACCAAATTGTTTGTCCCGCCTCCTCGTTTCTCTGCCCCGCCCACTCAAGCAGTACGGGCAGATAGTCCGAGGAGAGCTCGTCTAAAACTTGTAAGTCTGGTAGGTTTAATATGTTTTTGTTTAGTCCTATGTCAATGTATGTAGGTGTCATATTGTTTATAGGATAGTGTGTCGGTTTGTTTGTTGGAAGTATTTGTATATTATTGTCTATGGCATAATCATGAACAATAGTGCCATTTCTATTGTTCAAATGGTTATGCCATAGTGTGTGTCTAGAGTTTAAGTCGCCAAGTATAAGTACTTTATTGTTTTGATTTAGTATTAGGTCTAAGTCATGTTCCTGAAACCTAAGATAGGGTTTAGCATAGACTGCAGTGATGACTGTCCCGTTTCCGATTTTTACAGAGATATTCTCTATAATTGCCGGAACGGGTGGCATCAGTACGTGTTGTATGTTATTTTTAATTAGTATGGCCACGCCCCCTCCTCTTAGGTTTCTGTCTTGTCTGTAAAGTTTGTAATTTCTGATGTTTAATTTGTGTTTTGGTCTAGTTTGGTTTCCGTAATTAACATTATGTCTATTTTGTATTCAGATAAGAAGTGAATTAATTCCCCTATTTTATTTTTTAAGCTGTTGGCATTCCAACAGCATATTTTTAAGATTTTACTTTTATTTACTATTTGTTGGATGTAAGTTTATATATTGTATTGAAAAGCTTGAGGTATAAAAGATATAATAGCTATTAGGGGGTTTTCCCCTGTTCTTTTCGCTTCTGATATGACTTTTGCCAAATCTTTAAATAGTCTTATAAGTTCGGATAGATTAATGTCTTTGAAATCGCTCATGATACTTGCAAGGCCACTTACATGGTTTACATTTTGGTTTGTTTGAGTGGGGGGGTCGGCCTGGTTACGTTGTCTAAGTGGTGGATAATCGTCTTGGTATGGTCTGGTGGATTGAGTTCTGGGTTGTAGCGTGGTAGGGATAAAGTTGGGGTCATTTGCCCTGACCGCTGATGGGCCACTTGCCCTGGCCGTCTGCCATGCGTTTACTGTTGGGGCGGGTGCCGGTATATATTTGGTTGCTCTATTCAGGTTGTTTTCTTGTATTTTGGATATCTTATATTTGTAGACTGGACACTCTTCATTGTTGGCCTTGTGGCCTTGTCCACAGTTGGCACATTTTTCTAGTGTTGGGTTTTCGCAATTTGTAGTGAGGTGCGTTTCACTACAGTGGAGACACCTTGGGGCGCGGTGACAATATGTGGTAGCATGCCCCCATTGTTGGCATCTTTTGTACTGCAAAATGGGTTTGTTGCTATTTTTACGTTCCCATTTTACAGCGACGTTGCTTAAGTGTCTTACTTGTTGCAGTTTCTTTAGGGTGGTCTCGGGTCCTGTGACAACCATATAAAGTGGTCTGTAGTTTGTGTTTATTTCGTAGACTTGCTTTACTGTGATATTGTGTATTTGTGTGAGCTCATCTTTTATTTCTTGTGTGTCCGGTCTGTTATCCAAGCCTCTTATAATGAAAGCATGAGTTCTTTGCTCCTGCGTAGAATATGTATGGTATTCGTTTTGAGGGTTTCTGTTTAGTATAGCCTGGTAGGTCATAAAGTCGTCAAGGGTGTTAGTTTGTACTATTGTTGTGTTCTTTGCATATGTAATCACGAATCCGTCTTTTATGTGTTGTCTGAGGGCTCTGTTAAAGTCTTCCGCGGCCTGCTTGTTTGTAATTACACCCTGTATAATGATTGGAGGGGGTTTATTGGATTTTTTCTTCTGTGGTACGTTTTGTTGTTGGGGTTTTGCTGTCCTTTTCTGGGTGTTGTCAGTTTGTTGTCTTCTGGTTTCGTTTTGTTGTTCCTGTTGTGTTTCTGTTTCGTTTTCATGCGGGGTTAATATAGCAAATCTATTTTGGGTAGGTATATTTGCATGAATTCTTTTTTGGTGAATAATCTGCTCATATTGCAGCTGTCTTCGTTATATGGATCTGGGTTTTCAGGGGAGGTTTCCTCCCGCGGTCTTTTCCTTTTGTTATCGTCTTGTTTGTCATTTAGGGGGTTGATCTGTATTTCCATGCTGTTGTTTTCTGTTCGTTCTTCGTTCGTGGTCTTTTTACTTAGGTTTAGTATATCAGTGATTGGCTTCGCGTGTGTGACACCAAAGCTTCCCGAGTGGGCTATTATTGCCATGGGATTATTTTCTCCTTGTAATATTGGTGGTGTTGGTTGTTCCGCTTGATCGTTGAATTCCATTGTTTCGTACACGCTTTCTGTTGATGTGGCAGCGCTTAGATTAGTGTTTTGTTTTCTATGAATGTTTTTGCTTCCTTTTTGTGTACGTTTGAGATGTGATGTGATGCTGCTTTTCTTTTGCTTAGTTCAGGTGCTTCCATCATGAGAATTTCTTTACATTTGTTGCAATCTGACCCTGGGGGGTTGTTGGCCTTTTTTTGTAAAATAGGCTCAGCTTCGTCCCAGGGTAGTACGAATTTTGCTAAAGATTTTCTGGTTTTTAAGGTCTTCTGTCTGTTTTTGGTTGGTTCGTCATCTATAGTGTTGTCTGTCGATGAGTTCAGGTTTTCAAGGGTGCTTTTGGCACCCTTGGGGTGGTTGACCGGGATATTTTTGTTGTTAGTCCTCTTTAGGGTTGATGTTATGTTGGTTTTTGGAAGAAAAAATTTTCCCGCCAAAAATTTAAAGTTCTAGTAACTGGGCTCTTGGATGAAATTTGGAATTTTAAGAATGATCGGAATGCGTTTATTCCTTGTGCAGGCCTGAGATAACGTGGGTATGAGCACACACCCACTCACTCTCACTACACTGCACAGACTGGGAACTTGGGAAATTGCTTAAAAAATTGCTGATCATGGGGTTTAATAAAGTATTTGATTTGCTTTAAA
The DNA here is from genome assembly GCA_019359885.1 of Listronotus oregonensis. Classification (NCBI taxonomy): domain Eukaryota; kingdom Metazoa; phylum Arthropoda; class Insecta; order Coleoptera; family Curculionidae; genus Listronotus; species Listronotus oregonensis. The sequence goes on from JAHBCN010001461.1 coordinate 87,066, forward strand.
ATGACACCCGTAGCAATACTCCAGGACCAGTAGAAACGAAATAATAATGAATGTCCGACCTATCCTATCACTCGCCCCACTGTGCGTCGTCGTCCATCGTCGTATTGGAAGGGGAAAAAGGGAAGATTGTTTTCGTTCTCTTTTCAATCTGAAGCCGTACCATACGTATTCTACTCTATTGCATTTAAATTGCCACTCCAGCACTTGCCTTGCCAGACGTGTAGAATGTATACCTTGTGGCTATGATAAAGTAATTTAAAATCCGCAATATTCTAAGCACACCTATATTAAATTTGTATATTCAACAAAGAATGGTCAAGAAAAAGATAAATATTATATTTTTTAAAAAACATATATTTTGTTATTTATAAAAAGCGAAAAATCACTTAAACAAAATAATTTTTCAACTACGTTTTTAAACGCAATTAATAAATGTCAAATTACAAATGCATTACATATATTTTCGTTTTCCATCCTATGCTCTTACAGTTTTCATGCTGCTGTCGCTGTTAATTAATTTTATACATACAAATGCATTACTTATATTTACATTTTAATTTGTTTTTATGTTCGACAAATAAATTATTACACATTTTTTTCCTTAACGAAATATTTTATTACTTCCTGTATAAAATTCTTGCAGACTACCTTGGCGCCGATCCTCATGGGTCATTACATGAATTATCACAGTTCTTGGAATACTTCTTCGGATCAATTCTTGGAACCTAGCTAAAAACTGCTGGTTCTTTCAAAGTCATTGCCAAAGAACTACAAAAACTCGATGGTACATGCCATCCGCAGTCACAGGAACGCCCCAAATACACTACTGATATGTTTTGGTTGGAGATTTCTTTGAGTTGCACTTTTATCTGGACGCGGCGGAAAGTAGGCTGCTGTAGAGGTGTCAAGTGGAAGTAATTGTTACAGATTGTTCAGGTTGTAGTTTTTTTCGAGCACTGGGTTTAATTGAGAATTTGATCCGGTAATTCCCTGATTGGATTTAGAGTCTTGCATGACGTTTTTTAGTTGGGACATGATTTCTTCCACGAAAATCAGTAAATCCCTTAGATTTATTGGTAATGACATATTAAGTAATATGGACCTGTTAAAGCATTACGCCGGTACTGATTCTAAAGTATTTAAAATTTATACATTTTTATATTGAGTCTGCTTCCTTATTTATATAATTTAAATTAATTATTTACTTTTAGGATACTTATACCTATGGCTGTCAACTTCTAAATGCATCTTTACAACTTCGCCATTCTTGCAAGCTCTCACTAGATAGATACAACAACTTATACCAAAATCTTAAACATCCTTGGCAAAGGATTCAATGCATAAGTCAAGAGCAGATGACTAGGTTAAGGGTTTCAGCAGTTTTTTATAGGTAAGCATGAAGGCAAAACAATTAAGGTCACATTTTAACTAATTGTTAATGTAAAGAAATATTTATATTTAAATTATCGAAATCCTAAAATATTAATTTAGTAAAAAATTACATTTTTAAGACCATGAAATGTACCCAGACGTGAATTTAACTAGATAATTAGTTTTTTGAAAATTATAAAACGATATGTGCCATAGATGTTACTGTCAATAATTTGGAGCTTTTTCTATAAAATATTTGGGAAAATATAATCCATGAAATTCACAGCAAACTAATGTAGTGAATTTAAGTGTGCCATTCAAAAAAAGAAATCGTTTTCGTGTCTTTTCGAAACTAAAAATTGTTTTTAAGCCTAAATCAAAGGAATTCATTTTTTGATGATATAAGACTATACCTACCGTATCTTAAAAAAATTGTTTAAAGTACTTGCCAGACGGGACTTCTTTGGTCCAAGTCTCAGGGCGTAAAAGATTTGTATACGCATAGAGCCAATCGACCCTTAGAACTTGCGTAACACCAAAAAAAACTTTTAAAAGCTTAAAAAAACTGTTACCGAATAATCAGAAGGCCATTAGCAAAATTTAGTGCGGGTATTTTTTTCTATATCGCCAATACTAATTGTTTTAAATTTGATGACTTCTGCGTGTTTAAACAGATATTTTATACCGTGTTGATTTAAGTTATCTTGCGTTAACTTGTTTTGTTTTTTTATTTACGTCTTTTATGGGGAAAAAATCAAAACTACTGTTAAAAAAAAATGTAATTAAAAAATTGCATTTTAAAAAACAAGCTAACTCATTGGAAATCATTTTTTTTTATTTTTTAACAAAGGTAGAAATAAATTAACGGAGGAAATTTTTTTTATATTTGTTTTAATTTAAAGTTTTTAACATTTTAAGAGATTTTTTTAATAATTTGTGAAGTAATGTCATAAATCATATCATAATTTTATACTTTGTAAGGTAATGTCACAAATCAAAGAATAATATATTGTAATTGGGTTTTTGTTATTACCAAAATTAAAAAATTGCTTAAGGGTTTCCGAAAATTAACTCTGGATTAAGCAAAGGAAGCTAAGTAATATTTAAATTATTAAATATTATTGCTACAGAGTTAGCTGGCCTGATTTTATTTTTTGCATATTTTTGAAGAAATCCTTTGCTAAAATACTAGGAGCCTTTTATGTCATCATTCTTAAACGCATGTTGCAGATTTTTGATTTGTAGAATTTTGTGTTTTTAACATAGCCTTAATGCTCTCATCATCTCTCAATTTATTAGGTATATTTACAAGGCATTTTATAAATATCATTTTTTTTACATTTTAATTATTATTTGTTTATTGTGGTTTTGCTTTTATTATTTGCAACTAATAATGTGTAATTTTAAATAAATTACCTTTCTGTTAAGTCTAATAACTCATGAACATTAATGTTTAATATGTTTTTTTTTTATTTATTTCTTAAATTGATTGCTTAATTTTTGGAATTAAAATATCTACTAAAAAAATTGTATTAATATATTAATCGGGTCCAATGATTTTTATTTTATTCAATAGTTAATAAAAAAGATATTTTAGTTTCCCTTCTAGCCATAATTAAATAATTTGAGTATAAGGTTTATATTTACAATTTTTCACGAAATTAGACTTAAAATTTTTAGTAAAAATATAAATTATATAAAGGCAATAAAGGTAAATAATAAATAAATTTACCAACACCATTTAAAGCATATCTTATAATATGGTAATGTATTTTTTAAAACATACTAACATTGTACGGGTGTCCAAATAAGAAAGGACGCCGGCTGTATCTCAGAAAATGTTTATCGCACAGCATTGGGGAAAAATATTTTTGGTAAAAGTGGTAAAGTGAAATAGATGGAAATTATTTTCAAGTTTCTAAAATGGCAGCTAGGGGGCGTAACTGCAATCTTGAATCTAAACAAGTGATATTTATGTGAATTTTGCTATTTTAACCTAACAAAGAAATACCTGATCTTTTAAGCCAAAGATGATTTGAACCTTTTTTGTTCGAAAATTTTTGCTATATCTCTTAAAAGAAAGTGGGGGGTATTCAAAGGTTTCCGTAAAACACACCCTGTATCTTCGAAACGGCTGAGCCAATTTTAACAAACTCGGACTAGTTAAAAAAAGCTATGTTTGGGCTATAAATCTTAAAATATTGTTGTTAGTTTCACATGTCGTCGCTAGAGGGCTTTTTTCGACATTCCGACAGAAATGGTTAATTTTGTCAAAAAAATTAAATACATTGGTATAATTTTTTCTTTATAACACAGTAGCTAAATAATGCCTAAAAAGCTCTTGAAAACCGCATCTTGATATCTTGTTCCTTACCTAAAATTTAGACCAAAGAAAATTTTATACGTCAATATCTCAAAAACGATAAAAGCTACAAGAAATTTATAAAATATAAATTGTGTATTTTTACAAAGCTTTCAATTTAAGTGTTATAGTCTTTTTATCTAAATGCATTACTTTACGAGTTACAATCAAAAAAGAAAATTCTAGGGGTATACCTTAAAAAATAATGATAATTCAATTTTTTGATTATAACTCATAAATTATTGCATTTAGACGAAAAGATTATATAACACAAATTTAAGGTTTTGTAAAAATACATAATTTAAGTTTTATAATATTTTTTGTAGCTTTTATAGTTTTTGAGATATTAATGCATAAAATTTTTTTTGCCCTAAATTTTAGGTAAGGAACAAGACATCGGGATTCAGTTTTTGCGAGCTTATTAAGACATTATTAGGCTAACTTTTCATGAAAAAAAAAATATACCAATGCTTTTAATTTTTCTGAGAAAATTAATCATTTCAGTTGGAATATCGAAAAAAGCCCTCTAGCGGCGACATGTAAAACTAACAAAACTTCAAATATTATAACATTTATAGCCCAAGAAAGCTCTTGTCAACTAGCCTAAACTTGTTAAAATCGGCTTAGCCGTTTTAAAGATACAGAGTGTTTTTTACGGAAACCTTTAAATACCACCCACCACTTTATTTTTAGAGATACAGATATCGTCAAACAAAAAAGGTTCAAATTAGGCTCGACTTAAAAGATCGGGTATTTTTTTGTTAGGTTAATGTAGCAAAATTTACAGAAACATAACTTTTTTACATTCAATGTTGCAGTTACGCCCCCTGGCGGTTATTTTAGAAACTTGAAAATAATTTCCAGCTATTTCTCTTGACCACTTTCCCTAAAAATATTTTTTCCCAACGCTGTGCGATAAACATTTTCTAAGATACAGCCGACGTCCTTTTTGATTTGGACACCCGGTTCATCTTCATATCAAAAAATTATCTTATGTCTAATATTAAAATAGATTCCAGTAATTAAGTTACATCGGTGGAGATTATTATTGGCGTGGTAAGTAAAAGGAAGAAGAAATCAGTGACGTTAATATTTTAGGTTTGATTACATACTTTACAATACTTATAATAAATATTATTTTTTTAAAATATTTTAAAAAATATGAAATAGACATATTTTATTTTAAGTCATCAGAGTGTGTTATAAAATCAATGGTAATTGGTAACATTTCGTTTCGCATTTAGAAATGTTAATTATACAGCCTTATTTGGCTTATTTTTTACTCGTTTGTGAATCTAAGGTGGTTTTAAACAGTCAATGCCAAACTAAGTGCTTTTTCTAACCAAAACTTAGTACTATTCTAGACAGATTATTTTTTTGGTTTTTTCTTTACGTTATTTTTACTGTTGTATTAATATGTGAAATGTTCGTCTAGTATTTTCACATGTTTGCTTTTTTCTGCTGCATCCTCCTTAAGGATATTCACCGATCCTTTGCGATTACTACTAAATACATTGTCGACATCTCGTGTTTATCTGCACGTAAATAAGGCTGTTTCAGTTTTTTACTGTAAACTCTGTGATTTGAATAAACTGCTAGATAGTATGTCCACGTATGTCATTCATATAAAACAAAAAATGCATATTATTATCAAACAACCATAAAAATACAATAATATATAATTGGAACAGGTTATTTACAGCAAAATTTGTAAAAAAAACCTTAAAAACGAACCATTGCTTGTGACGACCAGAAACAAGAAATAAATATATATTTTTTTCTAACCCATTGGCATTTTATAATCAAAATTATTTCTCTATTGCTATAGATCCACTTGAAGAAACCTATACTAATTAGTAAAAGTGGTTTATTGTATTACAGTTAGTCTTCAAGCTCAAAAACTTAACAAATAACTGTAGTTATACTAGTATACCATTTTTGTAGAAGATTGTTTGTTTAATTAGTTTTTTATAAAGTAAAAAATTATCTTTTATTATTTTTCCATATGTTAAGCTAATATAAGGAGTAGAAGAGTCAAAATAGTGTAAATTATTATCTACCCTTTATTTAAAAGCTTCTATTTTTTAACCAAAAGTTATATTTTCTATATCTTCTATCTTTTATAGATCAATTGAAGACTATTGTAACCAGTTAAGGGATCTGAGGGAGGCTGTAGCAACTATACCATTATTTAACTTGACTAAGAAAAAACTAAGAGTGCAATATTATTTTGATGAACGAGAAAAACTTATGTTAGAAGTTGGGAGAATGGTTAGATTGGGACGACTGTTAAGAAGCAGATTAAGGGAACCACTGTATGAAGAAGAATCGTAAGTGAAGCTTATTTCTTAGCCCTGTTATACATGTTGAGCGTTTAGGCAATTTTGAATCTTATTCTAAAAATAATTTTCTCCAAATTTTTATTTTTTAAACTTCTCCAAAAGGTCCATAATTATTCATCTATGTCTCTTACAAATTAATATTTTCTTTTTTACCCATTTAAATTACTTTTTAAACTATATTTTAAATATATATTAAAAACTTATTTAAAACAATCCATAGCAATCGTATATACTAGCTCTAGTTAAATTTATTTAATGTATTCTATGGTATATTTTTATATTTTTACCACCCAAAAGTATGTCCTAATTATACCTCTATGACTTTAAGAATATTCTTAATTTGACAACGTTTATAAAATTTTTATAATAAATTTACTTCTACACTTTGGCTTTTTATTCTCATAAAAAAATGGTTATTTGTAGACCAAATCATATAATCGCCCAGAACCAAAATCTTGACCTTAGGAGTTTTTGTTTTATATTAGGTTTCGTTTAACCACACAAAAACATTGACAAGACATTGTATATTATTTTTTGAAAAAATGTTTTTTGTCTTTATTACGGAACTAGCTTACTGGCGATTGATTTCCTTAGTGGACCTAAAATACTAAAAATAAAAGGAAATATTGGTTTTTTAAATAAATAATTTCAGTTTAAGGTCAATCATTGTCTATCCGTCATTTTGTATTAATAAAATATACAAATTATTGGCTTAGGGGTTGCTTTAAAAATATATCCAAATTAAATAATTTATAAAAACTTATATCCAGTGTGTTAATTAAGTATGTGGCCAACTTAAGGTTGTCATTATTTACCTAATTAGGTTAAATTATTCTTAGAAGACTGTTTTCCCAAATAATCAGAAGATTAAAATTACTACGATGGTATAACTTTGTAAAAATTTGTAGTTTTTTTACAAATAAAATCGTTAAAGACCCAAATTTAACGTGGGCAAGATAAATTAAGGGAAATCCTCTGGTGGTGCAGGAAAAATAATTTTTTATAGAAAAAAAATAATACTTAAAAATATATTTATAACACGCAAATATCTCTTATTATAATTTAACTAACATTAGTAATAAATTATTAAAATAACTAATAGTATCTAGTATAGTCACTACTTAGTATAACATAAATTTTCTGCTTTATTCTTACTAAACTGTGCCGCACTTCAGCTTAGATGATATAGTTGCCTGAACAAATAAAACTGATAAAGCTAAAAATGTCTGCTGCTTTGATGTATTGTTTAAATAATTTTTATTCAGTTTTAATTTAAAAAAAACACCTTTTAAGCTATAATTACTGGTTTTGTTAACAAAATCCGAATATTTGGGTAAATTTTAGTAATTTTTTATTAAATTTTGGCAAGCCGATCTACACCTTAAATGTTTAGTAAACTTAAGAATATTGTTTTTAATTCCTTATAAAACTTTGTCGCTGTTTTCACCAACCCGCAGGACTGTGACTAGATTACCTCCTGAAAAAACACAATATTTTATATGTTTATTTAAATATATAGATCCTAAATTTATATCGCTTATTATAGAATTAATTATGTGTTTCTTATCGGCGTTTGGGGAATTGTACAGGGTATTGCATTAAGGGTGGACAGGAAGCATGTCTCAGAAACCAATGATGATAGAAAATTAGAGAAACAATCTTTTTAAGAAAGTTAACCATAAGAAGTTGCTAAAAATTATTTCCTGCTTCCTGGCTATACCGCTATGGGGCGTCATAGCTATGGACTTATATAAAACGCATTTTTCTTGAAAGTAGCCCAATATAGGTTAGAAAAAGTACTCCCGCAGTAATCCTACTCAAATCCTGCATATTTTTGAATTATTTATTTTCATTGTGGAAATGGCGGAAAATAAGTGCGGTATGCGATTTTAATATTTTTTGTTTCAACATTTCATTTAAAATAAAAAAAAAAATTAAACTAACCTCTAACTTTTTAAATAGCGCCCTTTGCCGGGAGCAGCAAACGCGCATATGGCAAGGGTTAATTTTTTTTAAATAAAAAAGCTTCCTCTCTTAAATAAAATCTAGTTAGCAAAATTCTGTTAAGGCAAACCAGAATATTAGACATTTTAAGCAGTAAAACTTTTTTCGTTTCTGACGCTCTAATTTTATGCCCTATATAAAAAATAATGAATCAGAAAGATGCAGAATTTTAGTAACACTATACATTTATTGCTGGTTTCAACACTTACACCTGTCTGGTGACAGAAAACACAAAATTTAGAGCTCCTTGGAAAGCTAATCTTTCAAAACACCATGTATCGCCTACTTTGAGGATTCCAAGATCAACTGTTGGTCACATCATCCAAAGATACGAGGATACTGGAACTGTGGAACGAATGCCTCGTAATGGACGTCCACGCATTTCTATTGCAAGGCAGGATAGGTACCTGACACAATTTACCCACCAAAATAGAAATTCCGCGGCCCCAGCCATCAGAGCTCATTTTCCAGGTATGTTTCGCCGCGTAATTTCTACCTTCACAATTCGCAGAAGGCTGCATAGTGCTAATTTACGAGCCAGGAGACCTCTTCTATTGCGAAACCGTGCTGCCCGCCACCAGTAGGCTAGAGACCATAGGCAATGGTTTTTAGGTCAATGGAGATGGGTCTTTTTTTATGAAACCAGATTTGGCCTAGTCAGTGATGACAATCGTCAGAGAGTACGAAGCGAGCCAGGGCGTCAGCAGCGACTTAATTTTCTTCGCGAAGTCGTTCCCTATCAAGGGGGAATTGTTATGTTTTGGGGGATAGAATAATGTACTACCGCCGCGCCGCACCCCATTAATTCACATACAACAAAATATGACAAATAAAATTTACATTTAAAACTTTATTGGGCCCATTGTTTATCCTCTACGCAATGAAATATGATTGAACTTAATCTTTATGGATGACAATGCCAGGCCACACCGAGGCAGGAGAGTTCAGGAAGCACTTGATGCTGACGAAATCACCAGGTTAAAATGACCAGCCAACTTACAGGATATGAATTCTATAGAGAACTTGTCGGATTTTGTTTCTAGAGCCATCCACAATCGCCATGACTCACCCAGAACTGCTGTTGAATTAGCTGCAGCTGCATTACATGCCTCAACCCGTCATTGATAACTTTATAAATTCTATGCCAAGACGTATTGCTGCACTATTAGGAAGTAGGGGAAGAAATACAGACTATTAATTGGCATCTTTTTTTAGTAGATTAATTTTTTATAATGAATGTATTTTTTAATTAAACCGTATTTAACATTATGTCTCATTTTAACTGCCCCTGTACATTTAAAATCTGTACGTAAATTAAGTTTAAATCTTTACAAACAACACTTTTAATCATTTCTTTTATTTTTATGAAACAAAATATATTTGTTTCATAAAAAAATGACCATTAAAAAATCAAAAACTTTAAATATTAATAATAATACGCGGGTCCCTTATAGTTTAGTACTAAAAAGGTCGAGAATACAAGTCATATAAGGAATTTGACACCATTTTCTTGTCTAGCCACCAAGACAATATACCTAAAAGTAGTAACCAATATGTCAGCTGACATGTTTTTAGCATCTTATCACCGATTCATCTTCAGAAGAGGTCATTATGCTAACCTCTAAAGTTGTGCAAGTAAGATTCTCTAGAAGGAAACTTAAAAGACAGTGGAAAGCTCCAACGAACAGCATAAATTGGGGTCCACAGGAACTTAATGGCACTTTATACCCTCATCTGCTCCTGACTACTTTAGTGGAACTTGGAAAGCTGGGATAAAATCTATTAACGACGAATTATTAAAGACACACCACTGACAATGAATGTGAAAGATTTAGTGTTAGTTAAGGATCAAGAAATTTATTTAAGCAAATGGCCACTTGCATGGATCATTAAAGTTCATCCAGGCAAATCTTTTCATGTAGTTACGCTAAGAAAGGCAGAAAAAAATTGTGAAAAAAATCCATAAGCTGATCCAACTGCTCCAAGTACAAAAGGAACTACTACTACCAGATTAAGTCATCAAACCCGCTATGTCTTATAACCATTCCATTCACGATCTATAACCAGGTGTTTATACTGAACATATTGGGCATGAAAAAATGTGTTTTCCTTCAAGAGCAAGCAATATAGATGACAGCAAACAACTGTCTAATAGACGAAATATACCAAATAACTGACAACACTTCTTGCAATCATATGTACCCTACAAGGATCCTAAGCTATAAAGCTCCCTCTACAAAGCTTTAGTTTATCCAGCTTCATCTTACTTTGCCCCTGGGGAAGCTATAGCGCTCCAAGCATATAAGGCACAAAAGCATCTCCAGTATACAGTGCTCCAGACCCTAGTTACAGCGTTCCAGCTCTTGATTCGGCTTACAAGGCAACAAGACACAGCTCTCTCCAATATACAGAAAATGAATAGTCGCCGCCCGAGCTGCCAGAATTTATAAACTCAATTAGACATAAACCACCCAGTATTACCAGCGTGCTAGTTTATTAAAATTAATATTTAGTATAAATTAGTTGATAATATTGTAAATAGTTTTTTATAAGTACCCATAGTTTTAGTTAAATAAATCAGTAAACGCCCAACCGTGGTATCCTCATTTACACTTCGTTCCAGTTCCAAAAAATAAGTTTCGAACTATACAATAGATCCCAAAATGCTTAATTAATTAATTTATTTTGTTTTATTTTAAAAGTAGTTAGTCTAAACGATAAATATCAAGTGAGGTCTAACTAAAAAAAAACAAGGACCTACTATATTTTTTAAATAAACCGCGGGCGTTACCACTGAGCGCGCCACTGGCAAAATGAGACAATTTAAGCTTAAAATCTTCCTCTGTAAAAAGATTAAAAACTATCAGCCCCAGTTTTAGTGTCATGCAAATTTGCGTCTTCTAGTTAATTAGGAAAAACTTTTTTTAATTTAAATACCTGGCATAATAAAAACAAAGCCATTTAGGACCTAGGTTTATATAAACTTTTTTTTAATTAAATATCAAGTAACACACATTTTTAATGTCTGGAAGCTAAAGTTATCTTTAAAAAATGACATTTTATTAAGCTGTGAAATAAAAAGAACTATGGCTATAAGTTAAAAAAAATAAATGGCAACTACCAATTATAGAAAACAAGGAGTGGTTTTTTACTTAAATTACCTAAACGAACAAAACCACAGAACGCGTAAAATTGAAGTTCTTAAATCGTTTAGAGTTCATATACTTTTGTGATCTAATTTTGAATTTTCCAACTGGAGGGGTCGGCTTAGATGCCAGTTGTGACTTAACCGGCTTCAGCCCAAGACTTGTAATCCCGTAAGTAGAAAATTTAAAATATGTTTGGGCAATTATGCTTGCAAATGTTTTTTCTAACATAATAAACTACAAAAATGTTCTGAATTATAAACACTATTTCAGACAAATTTGTATAACCGTGTGTACTATTATCTTACTTAACTTGTTTTTTATTGTTTTTAACTTCAAGATATTTTTAAAATTACTCTACGTACGAAAATCCCACGCAAAATCTCAATTTTATGTGTTTTGGACATTAAATGTAATTTAACAGTGTCTGCCTAATATTTTTAGAAAAATGAGTTTAAATATAACCTCTTATTTTAATAAGTAGGTTTAGTATGTTTAAATTGAAAAACATAAAATTTAAAAATAAAAATAAATTAAATGTTGCCTGCAAAAATTATATTAAAAAATATTAATTTAAAGAAACTTTAAACTTGGAATAAAGATGTTTTTTACCTTACGATTGTTTATTTATAATATATTAATTTAATTAGTTAATTGGTATTACTTACCAACTGTAATTAAATAACTAATATTCCATTTCTTTTATAAGCAAATATTTTAAACCTAACTTTAATTAAAAAGAAGAAGCGCCTTTAACTAAAAAACTAGTTAATAAAAATTAACTCTAAAAATGATTTTTTATTACACATTTTTTATAGTCTTGTCAATAATAAAAATTTGAAATGGTTTGTTTTGTATTTTGTTTTTTGAATTCTAAACATAAAATATTTATTTATATACTTAAACCATTATCCAGAAATGTTTAGTTATTGTACATACCTACAAAATTAATGCTGTTTAAAACATAGAAAAATCCTGAAAATATGTTAAAGTACTGATTTATTTAAACCATTATCCCTTTGGTAAAAAAAATACCAAGGTTGGAAAAACATAATTCTATAACCAACACCCAAGTAATTTTCTGCTAAACGGTAATTAATATTATGCTCCGATATTTTAAAACAACCCACGCATATTAAATGATATTTTTAACCTGATTTTTTGTTTACTTGTATTTATGTTTTATTCGGGAATTATTTTAAAACTTCTTTGATCTGTCAGAACGTTCCGTTTAATAATAATAAATTTAAATTGGCACTATATTATATGCTAGATAAACACTGGAAATAAAACACATGAGGAAAATATAAAAGAGCGGGATATTAAATATTCCGCAACTTTTTTTAACAAAACGCAAGAAATCGGCAACGCTAACTAATTTCTTTTATAATTTTTTAAATATTTATTATTATTATATAATTAATTATTAGAATTATTTTCTAAGGACAGCTGTGAACAAAAGTTACTATAGTAATTAGTCACTTTATAGTATCTGTCCAGATACAGCTGTTAAAGACATAGCTAAAGTAACAAAAACCTTCAAAAATAATAATAACAATATTAAGAAATCTCCGGTAAAATAGGTTCACGTAATCAGCATTATTAAGAGTCCATTCGCGCCGCGAAAATTGGATCCAATTTGGGGTTCGGGGCATAATGTTTTTCTTAAAAACGGTATAAATTATCGATAATTTTCAAAAACTATATGAAAGCCAACACTTAATTCTAGGCATCTGCTGTAATAGTTTTTTAAATTTGGATTTAGTTTTTAATATTTCCTTAAGTGAAAGTCACCCTAAAATCGGTTATGTTTAGATACTATTTTCTCTTAACTCGAATCCGTTACAGCAGAGGCATAGATTATTTCCTTATCTTTAAAATGGTGTATAATTTATGTCATTTAAGTGAAAAAAAGTTACCGAAAAACGTTATCTCCTGTAAGCATGCAATCGGAAACAACATCGCATCGATACACCGAATTTGAAAGAACCTAAATAAAATATAATATTTTTAATACGGCTATACAAAAATTGTGGTAGTGGGAGTTTGTTAGTCTCCGCCGACCGTCTCTGCGTCCTTTCGCCCGACCTCTAAGGTGTAGCGTAAATGCACTCTTAAAAAAAATAAATAATACTACAGCAAAAATTAACTTTGTTTAACAAAATATTGCCTATTTGTGTTTATTAAATAATCAATACAAATTAATAAAATTAATAATATATTCTATATCTGGTGTTATAACTTAAATTAATTAACCCTATTTAAATAAAAAAACAGATATCTGAAAATATATAATCCAATAGAAGCCGAGCGTCACTCGTACATTCTTCAGCCACTAATTTTTTCGTATTGAGGTCAGTCGGTTCAGGATATAGTCCGGCAGCTGATGAGCAATTTTGAGTAGGTTTGAGGCTCTTTAAAAATATGTGTTATTGTCCTTAAAGGACCCCTAAACACAAAAGTCAAGGTCTGGGTAAAGGGTAGCTGCCCCCTACCAACCCTTATTTTTTTTTAATTAAAGGGATGGTAGGAGGCCGCAACCCTTCAGCCAGACCTTGACTTTTATGTCCTTTAAGGACAAATACACAAATTTTCACAGTGCCTCAAGAACCTACTCAAAATTGTTCATCAGCTCTCCTACTAATAGAGTTGCATTGGTCATGTTTATCACTTTTTACACATATTTTAATTTTTGTAAAACGTAAAAGATAGTTAGAGTTAAATTAGCGCAAAGTTGTAAATTTTATGTTTTGGTTCAAAAAGCCCAAATAGTTCCTGTGATGGTTTTTCTTAGAGGTGGTTTCTCTCTGTAAAATTTCTACGTTTTAGTCTTAACAATTAAATTTAGTCGGTATTTCACATAAATATGCATAGTTTGATCTATTTAATTTTCTGATTTTACTTTCCGTTTGACCTAAAATGACTTGAAATTTTAAGTTTTAAATGGCACCACCGGTATATTTTCTTCTATTTTAGTAGAACATGAGATTTTACAATGACGCCTCTTTCGGGATACGCTAACGAGCCACCCTTATTTTATTAAAAAATATTTATATGCCCTTAGACCCGGTATTATAATATGTCGGTGAAGTGAGCAAAAAATCTTAAGAAAAACTGAAGTTTAAACACATCATTTCTTTCTATTTTTGACCTTTCAGTTTACAATCTTTAGTTTGAGCGGTTCTGAAATCTTAAGTTTAAACCTCGTTTTTACGGTAACTAAACTTTACCTATATTTTAGGAATCCAAAGCTTAAACCACAAACGTTGAGATAATGATTATAATACCCATCCTAAATAAAATTTTGTAAACTTTTACTCTGGCTGGAGAAACCATAAAAAACAAAGATGATCAAATTTATTCATTTTTGGCTACTTGATTAAAATTTGATCACTTTAACGTATTTACAAACTCTAGATTGGAATTTTAAAAAATAAATATTTTACCGCAAAAGTGTCAAAAACTGGCATAGGAGGCGCTACTATATTTATAATGTCATATACTATCAAAAGAAAAACAAATAAACCAGTGATGTTATTTAAAATTTAAAGTTCTAGTTATTTCCAGTAAAACCACAAATAATACAAAACAATGGAATGGGTTAAACAACGCATATTTATGTTATATTTAACAGGGAATCCACCTCTGAGAAACTCTCGGTAAAATGGGGTTATCTGATGAATTTAAATAACTGCCTTTACTTAACTCTACCACGATAATAAGTGCCTGGCAAAATATAACGTGATTTCTAATATTATTGGGACGAAAATAATAAAAAAAGATTTATGCTAATATATACGAATACGATTTATATTATAAAATTTATTATATTATATTATAAAATGTGCATATCCGAATTTTAAATTTTTTTGGTAATAAAGAACCTAAGTTCCAAAAGTATTTAATGTGATTCCAAATGACAAGGGGTCATAAAACCTGTCGGCTCTCTAGTTTTCTTTCTAATCGACGTATATCAGTTATTCTGGATGATCACTTTCCTAGCTCTTACCAGGTTAATGCTAAGGTACCCCATAACTTAGTACTAGCACCGACTCTATTTCTACTTTGCATCAACGATCCCATCCCGGTTTTGCAGATGATAGTACCTTTACTCTAATATTCAGTTTCTTAAGCCAATCTCTAGGCTTGATTGAAAAAACAAACGTAGGTTAATGCACAAATGTATTTCACAGAACCTAAAATTAAAATTGAATTGGGGCCCAAAAATTTTGTCCAGTTTAATTCATTAAAAATATAATCATTTATGCTCTCGAGAAAAAAGTCTGCCAGTATTGTTCTTTACTTATAAGTGGCCAAATTCTGCAAAACCGGAAGTTATTTAATTTTGTATACGTTATCTTTAAGAATATCACTAATTCGCATAAACACATTAAACCCATAGCCATGGCAGTTTCGAAAAAGCATGAATTCCTCTTTTGAGCTAGAAAGTATAATTTCCTTTTAATTTGTAAACTTTGTATTTTTCTCAAATTAAACATTCCCTGGAATAACGTTCCATTGTTTGGGGAATGGGATCTCCCACAACTTTAAGTATTCTTAATTTTATTTAAAAAAGAACCGTGTTACTTATTAATGGTCCCACTTTTACAGAAACCTCATTGTTTCTTGCGCAAGAAAAAACTAATATTATTTCTTTTGCGTGAACCTTAAGAACTAACATTTAAAGTGTTAAGTGCGAAATTAATAATATTTAATATAAAACTTTGGAAAAAAAAGAAATCAGTTCAAGAAAAAGATTTTTCAATACAAGTATCCTACAGTAAACATAACAGATTATTTTTTAATTCAATTCGCAATTATTAAAAAAATACAAATATCTTGGAAATAGGATTTTTGTTTGACAACGATTATTGCATTTCATTAAAAATAAATATTTATCGTTTATCTATATTCAAAAACTTAAATTGCATAAAAGGAATATTAATTTTATATTTTTTTTAGCTTTTTTACACCCACAACCCTTTTTAATCCCTCCGAAGAAGAGTTTAAGCAGCTTTGTCTAAGCTCTATACAAGATAATGAAATAGCTATTGAAGCAATCTCAGAAAAGCTTTCTGAAGTAACACAACTCTCAGAAGAACTTGATCAGGCTCTGAAAAGCGCCCAGCAGGATTGCATAGTATTTTCCACCGTTTCTACTTCTACTACAAATACAATTAGTGAAGTTAATAATAACTGTATTAAAAGTGATAGAAGTTTTAGTAATATGGAAAAAAATCTTAACTTTTCTGAGGTAAGTTAATTTTGAGTAGGTTGTTACAAAATTAAATTAAAATAGTATATTATTTTATATGGAGAAAAAATGATACAGCCGAACGGAGTGAGGCTGGTAATAGAGAGCAAGCCATTAAAAGTAACTTTTTCTTCAAATAAAATGTGCTGTTTTTTCTTTAAACCTTAATAAACTAATGCAAAAACATCTCTTTTTAGTCCAGTAAATGAAGGGACAAAGCTCTAAATAAAACTGTACAGTTTTCCCTTATGGCGCAATTCTTAGGTCTTCGGGGATGCTTTCGAGCGAAAAAAAGCTTATCAACATTAACAGGTGGAAAAGGGCTGAAAATGGCCCCCAAGGCCTAAAAAATAGGTTTCCCGCTAATATCTGCCAAAATATGCCAAATGAAAGATTTTTGTTTTCACAAAAAATGAAGATCGCCTTGTAAGCTACAAAAATGGTCGTTATAATTTTTTTCAAAAAATCAATAGTTTTCGAGATAACGGGACCCAAAAGTCCCCCCATTTTAGCTGCCGCTCCACCTCTGGAATTCCGCTACCTTCATGGATTCACTTATACGCGAGCGGATAAATTGTTTCTTTACTCTGGCAATAATGTAATTTTTTAAATCATTCAAAGTTTAACAGAATGAGAAAACCCATACCTATTATTGCATATCAGTTTGGGTCCATTCTAATTTTTCTATAATATTAAAAAAAGCGGTCAAACTTTTTGTTCACAATATTTTGTGAGTATCGCATTAATTTATTAATATTTTTTGAAAAAATAGCTCGTTATTATAATTTCTTTTTTACAATGAGACCATAGCAAGTGTTCAATGATCCCAGAAAATTTCCTTTACCATCTTCTTGCGTTTTGATAAAAAATCGTTTTGCCTATCTGAGTTTTTTAAGTAAGAAACTACTACGACCACATCTATTTAGTGTGGAATGTTATGGATTTTTTGACGGCCGTTTTGCAAAAAATATTGCTGTTGCGAAAAAAATGGCTGGAACCATTTTTGTAGATTTCGAGGTGATCTTCATTTTTTATCTGAACAAAAATTCTCTAATTCTCATATTTTGGCAGATATTAGCAGAAAACTTATTTTTGCGACTTTGGGGGCCCTTTTTCAGCGGGTTTACACGTCGGAATCGTGATAAACTTTTTCTCGCTCGAAAGCATTAGCGAAGACCTTAAAATTGCGCCACAAATGAAAACTGTACAGATTTATTAAAAGCTTTCGGTACTTTCAGGTCTTCAGTTACTGGACTATTTTAACAGTAATAGTTATTTAAGATAAGTAAGTTCACATCGCGGCTTAGACCGGTGACGGTAAATAGTTGCTATAGTAATGTAACATACAGCTGACAATGGACACTGTCAACCATAAATATATATTTTTTTAATTGCGTCTCCGATTGGGGTTTAATTTCGTATTGATAAGCAGTTATTCAGTAAGTTCCATTAAGTAATAATCGATTTTTTTAAATTTATTAATAAATACAAATTTTAGTTTTGTTTTTAGTTTTATAATTAATAACTTGTTGACGCTTGTTTTGTGTTTGTATCTATGTTGCCAGGCGCAGGAAAAATGAAACTTCGCGGACGCATATACAGTCGTGTAATGACGAATTTACTGACGTTTAAAAAAAAATATTGATATCATGCTTATACAAAAACAGGCCGGCTTTGTGGTTTCGGAACAAGTACAAATTTATAAAATATTAATAATGATAACTAAGATACAATAAATACATTTTTTGGCACAAAATGCATCTGAACAGTGTCATTATTAATCTGTAAATAGACTATGAAGATTACTATTTTTATATGTTTAAAATTTTAATACACTAGATTTAAAATTAATTGCAGAAGGAAATCTTTTTAAAGTAACATTTTTTGACAAATTTACGGCCGAGTGATCATGGCGTTGTTAAATTTAGCAATGGACTTAGCAATTGTTAAAAGTTAACAACGGTTTAGAATGTTTAACAAAATGTCACATTTTGACAGGTTGCCTACTAAAATTATCAAATAACACTGACAATGATGTTTTGTTAAACATTCCAAAACCGTTGTTAACTTTTAACAATTGCTAAGTCAATTGCTAAATTTAACAACGCGATCATCACTCGGCCGTTAGACTTTTCATATTATTTTCATTTTAACACAGGAATCACGGCTCAAAAGCTAGATCTTAGGCACACTACAGGGTGTTTCTTAATCATATGCTAATATCTAAGGGGGTGATTCTTGGACCTATTTTAAGAAAAAAACTTCATATGAATGTATGTCCTAAACGTCTCTTCTTTTGAGATACAGGGTGTTAAAATTTTAAGAAACAACTATTTTTTTTATTGTCATTTTCATACCACTTTAAATATTTTTATGAAAATTGGTGTACGGCATTTATGCATTAAAAAGCATTTTTTGACCTAAGAAACATTTTTTTATTTCCAACAGTGACGTCCGTACTGGACTCTGACTAGATATTTTTGAAGAAAAAATTTGTTTACTTGACTTTTTTTAGCACGACTTACCGTTTTCCCATAAAAAAATTAATTAAATTATTTGTATCTCATTGGACCAATTACGAGAAAAAACGAGTTTTGCAACTTTGAACAATAATTTATTTAATAAGATAACTTTTAAACGTTGAATTTATGAAATTAAGGTAATCTACATACATTATATCAGGTGTTGGAAATGTCCACCTTCTGCAAATATGCATACCTCTGCTCTTTTTCTCATGTTCTCACCTACTCTTTGGACAATGCCGGGTGTGGGGGTAGTGGTTCTAATAGTTTCGCAAGAAACTATGATGCAATTTCTCAACTGTTCTTCATTATAAATTGGTGTGTTGTAAACCCATGTTTTAAGGTGACCCCATAGGAAGAAATCTAATGGATTGAGGTCCGGAGACCTAGGTAGCCATGTCTGTGGTTCGCCGCGACCTATCCAGCGATTATTGTAATTTTGGTTTACATATTCACGAGCCTAAGCACTGTATATTCTCCATTAAAGCTGGCAATTTTTTTTCGAGAAAATGCCGGTAATTGTGCTCATTTAACCTCTCATGAAGAAAATAATCACGGCATATTCCAACTAACACATTAACAGAAAACTGGTGCCGGGATTCCAAGATTGCATGTGGGTTTTTTTCAGCCCACATCTGATTATTGTGGAAGTTTTGGATCGCGTTTCTGGAAAAGTTGGCTTCGTCGGTAAGTAAAATTTCAGTGTCAAATAATGGATTTTCAGTCACTTTATGAAGAAACCATTAGCAAAAGTTTATTCGAAATGGAAAGTCGCGTGGTAGTAGAGCTTGAACTCGTTGGATGTGGTATGGATACAATAAAAAGTCATAGAGAATTTTCCAAACAAGAATATGTGAGATATTGAAAATATCCCCAATTTTTCGTGTACTTAATGCTGGATCTTCCTCAATTGAATACAAAACCGCTACCTCAATTTCTGGAGTTCTTATAGTATGTTGTGCTTCTTTTAAATGATCGTCTGTGTTAAAACTACCCTTATCGCACAATCTTTTATGATTGTTTCAAAATGTTCGTGCATCCGAAATATTTCTATCTGGCTTCCAGTGCGTTACCATCAGCAAGCCTATACATGTAATGTATGTCTGCAAACTCAGAATTCGTATATTGAACCATATTTTTAAATAATATTGTTAAAATTAATGATTTAAATACGTGACAACTAGACCAGGTAGACAACTGTCAAAAGGGATGGCATGCATATTTGCAGGAGGTGGACATTTACAACACCTGATATAATTGATTTCTTTGTGCGTTTAGGATAATTTTCTGTAACTATTCCGAAATGTATGAAGATTACCTTAATTTCATAATTTTAACGTTTGAAAGTTATCCCATTATATAAATTATTGTTCAAAGTTACATAAATAGTTTTTTCTTGTAATTGGTCCAATGAGATGCAAATAAGTGAATTTATTTTTTTTATGGGAAAACGGTGAGTCGTGCGAAAAAAAGTCAAGTAACCGAATTTGTTTTAAACTGACCGGGGACTCCAAAAATAATTTTTATTTTAAGAGAAAGCAGTGGCGTACTACTTTTTCTTTCAAAAATATCTAGTCAGAGCCCAGTACGGACGCCACTGTTGGAAATAAAAAATGTTTCTTAGGTCAAAAAATGCTCTTTAATTCATAAACGCCGTACACCAATTTTCATAAAAATATTTAAACTGGTATGAAAATGACAATAAAAAAAATATTTTTTTCTTAAAATTTTAACATCCTGTATCTAAAAAGATAAGACGTGTAGGACATATATTCACATGAAGTTTTTTTCTTAAAATGGGTCCGAAAATCACCCCCTTAAATATTAGCATGTTATTAAGAAACACCCATATATGCCTAATTTTCATTATAATTTACCCTTTAGGAAACACACAGTGTAATTCAAAAAACATGCCACTATTTAACGGGGAATTCTTTAGCATAAAAAAGAGAAAAATATTATATAGACATTGCTCCAAAACAGACCCATTTTTTAAGATCTAGAGGGTGAAAGAAGATTTTTCAGAATTTTCGCTTTATTTACAAAACAAGTTTTTGGTAATGGGTACCTCTGTGATATAGGTATTTCAGTTAATGTTTGAACTGCAACAAGCTTAATATAAATCAAAATGCCCAATTTAAAAACAAAGGGATAATCTCAATTCTTATTTTTTTCAGACCTTGTACCTTGTTTGGGAGCTATGTTTATAAAACATTTTTTTTTAATTTTTGATCAAGGAATCTCCGATTGGGCGAGGCATATGTTTATTGAATCATTCTGTATATTCTTAAAATTTGATATATTGTTTATAAAGTAGTATCAGCAGATCTATTTAATGTTATTTTTTATCGATTATTCAACTTTTTAGAAGACAAACAAGACTGATGATCAACTGCGCTCAGATGAAGAATTCCTTACAGCCTCCGATACCACGCTTCAACATTCTCGATCATCATCGTACAACACTGCGTCAGAATGTGAACAACACTTTGCTCCTTGGTGGCAACATGGCCAAGATGATATGAGAGAAAATATCGCCAAAGAAAAGATGGTTTTAGCTGTTGGATGTCCTCCAGAGGGACAGCTACCTCCTGTTAAGGAGGTAAGAATATAAATATAATTGTTTAATTTAATTTTTAATTTAAAACAGTATTCTTTTTAATACTTATACCTAACTGTTTTTTTAAAGAAATCCTTTTAATAATAGGCTGTGTCTGATTTACACAATATTTTTGGACGATTAATGGTGTTCTAAGTTATTTATTATTTATACACAAATTTGCTAATATATTTTATAACATCTTATACCCTTAAAGATGTATTACAGTTTTTTAGGTATTCGTCAGGTTTAAAAATACAAAAATATATAAAATAGAAAAAACACGCTTTAGTATTTAAAAGGGAAAGGAAATTACAAAACTTACTTATAACTTGGGAAACTAAAAATGCAATTTTACCATTTATTTGTAATAATAATTTTTTAGTTCCTGTTGAGTTTACTCGGCAGAAAAGTTTTATACAATGGAACCGCTTCGGTCCTGGTCGAGGGGTATAGCGACTAAAAAAAAAGACAAAAAATTTCAAACAGTTATCTAGGTTTCGGTGGAAAGTCTGCCACCGTTATTAATATTAACTCAAATAAAAAATAAAATAGAGATTACAATTAAATTTGTAATCATTTTAATGTAAAATTAAGAATATTTTAAAAACTTTAAGTTATTTATGACATTTTGTCATAAATGATCAACACATATCTACGTTTCGGTGGCAAGTCTGCCACCGTTATTAACTTAAATTAAAAATAAAATTAAAAATAACATTTTAATGTGTAATAATTTTAATTTAAAATAAAGGATATTTAAGAACTTTAAATTATTATATATGACGTTTTGTCATAAATCACATATTTGCAGTGGCGGCGCTAGGCGTCGGCGACGTCGGCCACTGCCGACGACCTCGCGCCTGAGGGGGCCTCGCAAAAAAGTTTTACAAGTTACCTATATTTTTTTTTTAATTTCGCCAATCTCGCCCCGAACAATTTTGAAAAAAAGTTAGCAGATGATATTAAGTTTTATTATTTTCGAACACGTGCACGATGGAACTGAGTATTATTGCGGGTATTTAGAATCGTGTGTCTGGCAACAACAACTATGAAATATATGTTTCTCCCGAATGAGCGTACTCAATATAAATCCAAGAGCATTCTTTACGCCATGTGGATGCCACAGTTGAAATTTACTTTTGATAGATGCAGCTAACTCTTTAACGACAGCCAAAATATTTTTTGGCTTTATCAAGAAAACCTATGTGCTGTTTTCAAAGTCAAGCAAGCGTTGGGAGATCGTTAAAAGTAAATTAAAATGGACATTAAAACCTCTGTGTGAAACGCCTTTGGAGAGTAGAATTGGAGCAGTAAAAGCAATGTTTTTATAATTTGATGATGTCATCAAATGCGTGAATGATCTGAAAAATAAAACTAATGATTCCGAAACTCTAAGCGACAGTGAAGCAGTCCTAAACGAAATGTTAACTTTTGAGTTTGTTGTTGCAATACATGTCTGGTATGAGGTAATGCTACGTGTGAACAATATAAGTAAATTATGGCAATCGGTTCAAGTCCACTTGAAAGTCGTTATTGATACTTTACGTTCATTTTGTAGCTGGATTCAAGAATTCCGTAACACTGGATTTGAAAAAAAATACGTAACAGAAGCTAGACTATTTGTGAAGAAAAGTACTTACGAAATTCAGTCTTAATTTAAGAAAAAAAGAATAACCAGGAAAAAACGAATGTTCGGTTACGAACATACCGATGATCCAGTTGAATCTCCTGAAAATCATTTAAAATCTATACCAAAGAGGATCGTCTCAAAAATTGCAATGATTTAGGTACAATACTTCGGGAAAGCGAAAACAGTGACATACAGCCTTTTGAACCATATGAAGAACTTCAGCTTTTAAAAACTTATTCACTAGAATCTATCAACGATCAGAAACAATTCATCAATTATATTTTGGAAAATAATTTAGGAGAAATATGTCCAAATGTTTAGGACTATGGTCACAGTTCCAGTCAGTACAGCCTCCGCTGGGAGAAGCTTTTTAAAGTTGAAATTGATAAAGACTTATTTAAGAAGCACGATGAGCCAAGACAGACTATTTGCGTTATCAGTTCCGTCAATCGAAGCTAAAATAGCGGCTAGTCTTAGCACCGACACAATCCTGAAAAAATTCAGTGAGGCTAAAAGTCGAGAAGTCCGACTATTTTAAACTCTGTGTGTATTTTCTGTTATCATTTGATTGTCAACAATAAAAGTCGTTTACTCATACATTATTTTATAATTTGGTTTTTTTCTTCGGCTTCGTTTTTTTCTGGGAAGTAAAAGAGGCCTCGCGAACTTGATGTCGCCGACGTTCACATGTGGTCTAGCGCCGCCACTGCAAATTTGTTTGTTTTAACTGGTATATTTATTATTTTTAAAAAGACACAAAAATGGTGTACTAATTAGCCTTTTTCCTCTGAAGACTTAAAAAAGATCCGCTAAGGCAGCACCGGTGGTGGGTACAAATGATTTGAATTATATATTGACAATAACATAATAAAAATGTGTTAATTAAAAGGTTAGTTGATTCATAAATAGCCTGCAAATTCATAGTATTTCTTTGCTTATTTGAGTACGATACCTCAATAGCTAAGTAGGTATCACGTTTGACCCGCAACATGATGGTCCCCAGTTCGAATATACAATAATTCCAAAAACTTTTCTTTATTAAAAACAGAAGGTGGCAATAAAAAAGTTCTTGGAGTCATGGTAGAATTAAACTCGGGACCTTCGTACTGCTGGACAAACGTGATATTAAGAGCCATTGGGGCATTGTACTGAAATAAGCAAAGAAATTCTACGAAATTGCATGCTATTTATAAATCAACTAACTATTCAACTAAGACATTTTTATTACCTGACACGGGTAAACCACGACATGCACAGCATCGTTTTAAGTCTCTAAAAAGATTATCTAGTGTTTTTGAAAATTTTAATTTTGCGCCAGCTACATCATCTTCGGTTAATTCTATATTAATTTAGTTCGTTTTACGTTGATGTCAATATAGAATTTATACCCCTCCACCGGTGCTGCCCCTAGCGGATCGACTTAAGACTTCAAAGGAAAAAGTTTAATTAATTCTAAAGTTTCCCAAAATGATTTTAGTATTAAGCATAGGTATAGGTAACCATAGTTCCATCAAGCATAGTTATCATTTCTTAAATTGCTAAAGATAATTTCTAATAAGGTACCTATATTGACTTACCCTTAATTATTTTTTAAAAAATATTTTTTGGTTTTCTTTTTTAAGTGTATAATATAGTATAATATATAACTATAATTACCAAATATCAGGCTATACTAAAATAACGTTTTTAACATAAATCTTTTTGGTTACTTAAAAAAAAATAAAACTATTACTACGTCGAAAAAGTGGCTTATGAGGAAAATCTTGTTTGTAAAAGTTAACATCTTGGATTGACGTATTTGATAAAGTTTCTACGTAGTTTGGTTAGGTCATTTTGCTTCGTTTTAGTTTTTCATTGCAAACTTAAAGTTCGTGTTTCTCTAGCACAAACATTTATATTAACTTAATTTTTTTGCAGGTTTTAAAACCCTCCCCAGATGTTCCGCCAGGTAAAATAGCCAGGGAAGTAACAGAAACTACCCATATCAAAGTACAGCAGCAACCCATTTTTGGAGTTAAATCCTATGTGCTTACTTCAGAAATAGTAAGGGAAAAAAACACGGAAGGTATGTTAAATTAAGAAAACACGTAGATTAAAAAAATTATAAATGTATCTTAAATGTTTTAACCTCTGAAGTATAAGTAGTACAGGCGATGAGGCATTTTGGCTAGGAATTTTTTTGTACTGCATGTATTTTCCCGAAATTTTCACAGAAGGTAGGGAATAGCCCAAGGATCAAAGTTTATATCATGCCGAGGTGTGGTTGCCACCCCATCTTGGGGGTGGACATTTTTTATTAAATTTTAACTACAGAAATCGATAAAGAAAGTGATTTTAAGTAAAAAATGTTCCATACATTACCGTTACCGTTAAAACAGTTTTTATCATTTATGATAAAAATCAGGCCGGTCCCTACTTTTTTCTACGAAAAGATCATTAAAAACAACCCCCTACTTTCCCTCTTAATTAAAATAGTTCTGTACCCTTCTGCGATTCTTTTTATATATGTATTATTAATATATCTTAGACGTTCAACCAAATTAAAATGCTTAATTTAAAAAAAAATTTGGAACTTAAAGTAAAAAACGATTATCCACAATTTCGTAAAAATGGCCATTTTCTTTAAAATAACCCCAACAGTACTGAAAATACGAAAAAAATGCTAAAGTTCCGAATTATAGCTGTTTTAATAACAAAGACATAGATTTTTCTGTACAATAAATATTTGTCAAGATATGGCCGTTTAAAGCATCTATTTACGAGCGAGCACCAGTAGCTCTTTAAAAACCCTACAAAAATTATTTTTTAAAAAAAATTTACCATTAAACCTAAGGGAGCTATGTTTAAAAAACCAATTATTTTTTTTTTTTTTAAAAATTCGAAAAATCCACTTCGGAGCATAATCGTCAATAAAACCGGTATACTTTATACTTTTACTGGTATAATTTTTGTATGCAATTCCATTTTCTTTTCCTATTTATATCTATTATATTGGTTTATAAGAATTGCAATGTTGTAAGGGGTGGTTTTTAAGGATTGAAAATTTGCAAAAGAATAAAATTGGTAATATTTGAGGCAGTACTATTTTTAATTATTAAATCTGTCAAGCTATTAATAACAAACAGCACACATCACCATGAAATAGAATTTGAAGTAGAGGATCAGAAGCGCCTTATTTCAAATTTTTATGCAAATCGATGCAGGACAAGAAAATTGCGAGGTTTTGCCATTTTTTAGCTTCATTTCCGGGACTATAATTATGTATCATCAAATCATTTTAATTTGTCAAAAAAAAATTTTTTTTGTTAATCTTATAAGAGGTTGTTATTTAAAGGTTGAATTATGGTAATTAAATATTTATCATACCGTAAACTGTTAATTTTTTTTTTTCTAAAATAAAAGCATTATTAAATAATTTTAAAATAAAAGATTTTTTTTTGTAATTTCGTTACTAAGGGTGATTCTTAACGGTTGAAACGTTACAAATATAATGTTAGATTAATAAATTTCAAAAAATAAAATTAGTATATATTTCTACATATACTATATTTTTATTATAACATAAGGTCTATTTTTATGATTTTTTTAATTTTTTAGCATAAGAGGTGGTTTTTACCCCCTAAAAATAAAAAGCACACCCTAAGCATATATAAACTTTGATCTAGAGTGTGAAAGCAACTTAATTTCAAATTTTCATAAAAATTGAAACTGTACAAAAAAATTGGAGGTCAAACACCTTTTTTCTCCCCATCCTCTGTACTAAAGGTGGTAAAGTTAAAAAAAAATAAATCACTTTATTTTATAAATGTAAATACACATAGACAGATAATATTTGGAATATATGATTATTTTTTAAAGGCTTTTCTTTCGCAATATCTGTAATTACAATTGGACGTATTCAGTTGCTCGAGTTTTTATAAGTTTAATTTAAAGTTCTACACTGCCTGTTTGTAGTGCTGACTTCGTATTGCAGACATGTATTTATTTTTTGCTCTAAACCGCAAAATTTACAAAATTTATTAAACGAAAAAGTTTCTAATTAGGTAAATCTTTACAAATTGTTTCCTAAATAAAAAATTTCCAACTCCAAAAATATATACATATGAAAAAACCATTGAGGGTCTGTTAAAAATGGAAGAAGTTTAGGACATACGTTTATATGAACTTTTTTTTCTTAATTGTATTCAAGGAGTCCGTTAAATTTTTTCGCAATTTTAAAAGGTACACTCGGTATATACGAGGCGTTTCTTTAATACTGCGAAAAATTTTGCAGACTTGGATGAAAATACGAAAAGGAGTTCTTACAAACATATGTCCCAAAATTCTTAACTTTTTGTAACTATTGAGCTCTAAGCTAAAAATAAAAAGTAATTATTTTATTTTGTCAATGTGGCTAGACATAGATGCATGAAACTTTGGATAGATGGTAATGTTTTTCAAAATTTTTTAATTTTTGCTTTATTTGGAATTATCTGCTTCCCTGAGAAAGGGTTAAAATATGAAATTCTGTATGCTGATTTCGAATTTAATTGTTTTAGCTTAAAACGGAGCAGTTTGCAAACAAAATGCACAAGACCCAATCATTTCTATATAAGTAAAGCCTTTACAAACTATTTATTTAATTGCACATTTTTAACCTGAAAAAAGGTACAATTGAAATACCATTTGGGGTTGCTGATTTTAGCCATTTCTTAGAGCAGCAGGCAGCCGATCTCCGGCTATCGGCTGTATATCGAGTGTTCTGCAAAAAAAGCTCGTAAAAATAAATACCCTCTACAGATTGGTCATTTTTTGCTCAAATTATATCTAATGTATGCCCCTTTAAATCTGGTTTGGTAGGTAAATAGAATCCAATATGGTAAATCCAATATGACGGTCAAAAATCCGGTATATTGGTTAAATTTTTAAAATTTCGGAGATTGGGTTGGCTTGGAGTTTTGGAGGCCAATGATGCATCCTGTAAAAATTAACCAATTTTCTACAAATTTGGTGTTCGGGTATTTTGGTGGTTGTCGATTACGTATAAGAAATTAAATTTTTAAAATACAAGATGGCAGACCCAAAATAGTTGATTAAGTAATTGTGTTTCTGACATCTTGAGTTTTAAATATTTAATTTCGGTTTTGTGATCAGCAACTCCCGAAAGCTCTGTATACCAATTATGGTGCTAACCAATTGATATTAAAAAATACGTGTATCAGTTGATTTCGACATCTTAAATTTCGAAAAACGACACAACTCTAAAAGTGAGTTAATTTAATATCACAATTTTTAGAAAAAGTAAGATAAACCAAAAAATATACAAAATTCGTGTTTTCTTTGGCGTAAAAGCAAAATGATCTAAAAATTGCGATATGGTATAAATAGAGGGTTAACTATTGCTTACCTGGCGCAAAAGAAATATTTCATGAATATAAAAATAAATATAAATTTGTATTTTCTTTCCCTTAAAATTAAAATATTTTAAAAATTACGATATTTTATCAGTAAAGGGTTAAGTTCTATTAAATACATTTTTATTGAGTTATGCCACTTTTTTCCGTGGTGAACATATGCTTTCCTGTAAAATTCAGCATTAACACTATGATCTCTCAATACGATTGTGCCTGTTTTATTAAATGATTTACTTAGACTTAAAAGTTTTAGTCCTTTCTAAAACGGCGTTTTGTGACTACGGTAGCTTAGATTATGACGACAAGATGGATGGATTGGATTATATTAAAACAAATACGTCTGCACACCAAAGCCCATATTTTAAGACATAATCACATTTGTTACCCTATATTTATAAATTGTACCCCCATACCATTCACATTTAATAGTCTTTTTTTGTATACTGAATATGTTAGTGCCTTAAAAGGTTTTTTAAGGTGATGATTTGATTTTTAAATAAACTCTTTAATGTGACCAAGTCACGAGAAAAACAATAAAATCTTGTAATTTTGTATTTTCTTTTCTTCTCAAAATTAATAAAAGCCAATAATGAAACGCTAAAAATCTAGCTTTAATTATGGTGCCAAGCTTTGCAATTAATTTTATAAAATAAATAAAATTATAAAAATTTCATAAAAAACCTAATTACACTATAAAACAAACTTTTGAAATAACAATCATTAAAATATTATAATTTTTTACTTTATTTTAGCTTCAAGTGTTGAACCGGAAACCGTTAGATCGGATTGGATGATAGCAAGGAAATATTGGTAGGTGTTGGTAATGAAGGAGATAACATTGATAAAGATGACCTCATGAAACGAATGAACGAGGTAGGTTTGTTTGAGCCAGATGGCGCTTGGAACAATTATAGTAGTTATAGAAATGTTACTAAGCAAACTATCAAAAACTTTATGTTAAGTTAAAAAAAAAAATAATAATAAAAAAATTTAAAAACATGTTAATATAATGACAAAAGTATATAAAATGATCTTTTGAGCTTAACTTTCAAAATTAATTACAAGACAAAAAAAAATTTTTTTTTAATTTATTATTTAAAGAAAAACGGTTTGTTTTAAAAAATTTTTCTTCCAAATTTTTTCTAAATTTTCCAAAGTTATTTTTAAGTAGTAGTGTATTAAGTTTATTTAATTACAAAAAAAAAAAAAAAAAAATTTTATATATATATATATATATATATATATATATATATATATATATATATATATATATATATATATATATATATATATATATATATATATATATATATATATATATATATATAAAGAAACAAAGTTGGACATGGTCGTTGTTATTATATTAATGCCATTTTTTTATTTATAAACATAATATATTTTATTTTTTACCCTTTATAATTTAAGTTTTTAAGTTTATTATAAATGTTATGCTTTGTTCATTTTTTATTATTGTATTATTTTGTTGCAATAAACTGTTTTAAACTGCACGGTTTGCTATTGTGTTTTAGTTATTTTTAATCTGCACTGCATGCATTCTTTAAAAGTTT